>CAXKVY010001961.1:0-10656 GCA_964058915.1 Tetropium fuscum | reverse complement strand
ACTGCTAGTTATCCTGGCATGTAGTGGTAATCTATCGAGAACACCACGTAGTGAGTAAAACTACCTATGAACGGAAACGTAGTAGGAACACTTTGATAATGGTTTATTGAAACCCTGTACATTACAATATAGTACTTATAAATAACTAGTGATCGGTTGGCCCGGTCAATAGTAATAGGTACAGGGTAAGTCTCTTAAGATTGACACCCCCCTTATCTTACTTATCCTTTGCCGATTTAACTCATTCAAAAAAGGAGTGGACGCGGTTTATGATGAATTTTTATAATCTGAGCACGGATATTAAAAAACTCGTAAGATATACCGGGTGGAAAATAAAACATTATTTTTTTAAATGGAACACCCCGTATATTTTTATACCAAAATAATGTCCTTAATTTTCTGAATAAAAAATATTTAATTGTTATATAATCACTCAACTTGTTCGTGAGTAATAACTAAAAACTTATCACATTACGGGTGTCAATTATAAAACAAAAAACATATCAAGATACCTCTGGAAACAATGCCATTTATTGAGATAATAAATAAATAATATATAGGTGACAATAACAGTAACGAGTAATAACAATAAACAACATAAGCCTAATAGAAACAAATAAAAGTCAATATTAATACAGTAACACAATAGAGTAACACAATTTTATTTATTTACACGTAACGTAATTAAATATTTTCCACGTAACCACCACCATTCTGAATACACATTTGGCATCGCTTTATAAAATTGCTTCTCACCCTTTGAAATATATCACCATTTTGGTTTAAATCCTCAATTTTTACACGTATGCATTCTTTTAACTCATTCATATTATTAAAAACCCCAGTTTCGTATATATCTTGTTTTATCGTACCCCAGAGAAAAAAATCCATAGGTGTTAAGTCCGGACTTTTAGCGGGCCAATGTATAACACCGTGCCTTCCTATCCAAATAGGATATTTTCTGTTTAGGTATTCGGTGACGTTCCTTGCAGAGTGTGGTGGTGCTCCATCCTGCTGCCAAATAACAGATCTGTTGTCCACTAAATTAATATTATCTAAATAATTTTCAACTGGATGTTGAAGAATATCCACACAACGTTGTGCATTTAAGGGCCCATTTATAAATACAGGACCTACAATAGCATCCTTGTGGATGCCACACCACACGTTTACAGTTTGGTATCCTTGTTTTTTTATTTTTTTTTACAATATGTGGATTTTCTGCTGCCCAGTAATGTGCATTTTTTCTGTTAAAAATTCCCGCAGTAGAAAAATTGCTTTCGTCAGTCCAAAAGACATGACTTAGAAACTCATCATCTTCCTCTATTCTATCAAGTATGTCTCTGCAGAAGGTTAACCTGTCTCGAAGGTTGTTGTCGTCTAAATATTGAACAGGCAAAATACTATATGGTTTAAAATTATGGCGATGTAATATTTTTATCACACTTCTTTGTGATATATCCAATTCTATTGCGGCATAGGATGATTTGGATGGATTTTCAGCAAAATATAATAACGCGTTGAGTTCTGTGTCTTCTCCTGTTTTTGTTCTTCGCTTTTCCCTTTTCTTATCTCTCAGAGATTCGGTATTCCTAAACTTTGCATAAATGTTTTTAAAACTATTTTTGGAAGGAGGTAGCCTTTCTCGAAATAACCTAACATACTCCCTCCGAGCAAGAGACTTATTCTTGTTGCACTGAATATAAATTTCAAGTAACTCTTTTCGCTATTCCAATGAATATACCATTTTCAAAATAACTTGCTTCTTTACGAACACTACGTATTTTTTACACTAATATTTAAGAGAGTAAACTACTATCTCACAAAAACTGAATGACATCTGTCAACAAATAAACAATGCAAATATGCATTGTTCCCAGAGGTATCTTGATGTTCTTATTTTATAATTGACACCCGTAATGTGATAAGTTTTTGGTAATATCTCACGAACAGGTGGAGTGATTATATAACAATTACACATTTTTGGATTCAGAAAATTAAGGACATTATTTTGGTCTAAAAATATACGGGGTGTTCCATTAAAAAAAATCATGTTTTATTTTCCACCCTGTATATTTTACGAGATTTTTAATAACTGTTCTCAGATTATAAAAATTCATCAAAAACCGTGTCTACTACTTTTTTGAATGAGTTAAATCGGCAAAGGATAAGTGAGATAAGGGGGGTGTCAATCTTAAGAGACTTACCCGGTACAGCGAGACGTACAGCGATTAATGCTTAATAATAATTAATGATTAATTGATCTAGTTACACTGGTATATATAATGTTAACATTGGTTTGTTATTTCGTTTTTAATCTCTGCCTGAAGGGCTTGGTACCTGATTTTATCCGCGCCATTTCGGGTAGTTTGCCATTTTTTTCTACATTTATTTTTTTCTTTGATTTTATTTATAGTGGCTGTGGGGATGTTATCATTATCGTTATCATTATCGTTATCAATGTTAACGAAGTATCACAATTTATATTCACGATGATGACCTGATAGCTCGAATATGTCGGACATTTTTCGCATTTATGGTTCTATTCGACTTAATATCGGTATCTTTACATCTATCGGTAATTTTGTGGTCGCATGTCACGATTTTTTTGTCAAAGTAAATATTCAAGATGGCTGACACTTTTGCCCTGTATGGTTCTGGTATATTTAAAATTTAGTATACCGGGCCGCTGATCACAAATTGTGTGAAAATAAATATTCAAGATGGCGACTCCAAAACGGCTCACTAATTTGCCATTGGCGGTCGGTTCTTTCCGTGTTTTTTTGGATGTATCAAATTGGGAATTTTTTATTATAACAGATATTTAAGATGGCAGCTATAATGATTCATTTTTCTTCGCAAATACAACTTACTACCATTAATTTTTTTTTCTAAATACGTATCTGCAAAATGGTTACGCTTCAATACAATTAATATGAATATTAAAGCCAAGTTATGTCTTACCAGAAATGTCAATTTATTTTCCGTATGTAGAATTTTGCTGAAATATCTTTTGTTAATTTACCGAGCGCGTAATTAACTCTGAAGGGCAAATATGAACATTAATATATCCTCGATATAGCCCTTCAACCCTGTAAAATGTCTCTGCTACGTATTATGGCCATTCAACCAACGCAGACGGGTCAAGTTATTAATTCTAAAATTCGGACTTTTAATAAATCTACACAGGAAATGTTGATTCATTTCAATTAATCATTTCGAACTGTATGCGGCATGAATACTCTTGCTTTATATGAACATGCGGGAGTTTTTACTGTATATTGATGAGAGTTTCTCCAATTTTTCAAAACTAATGTATTTACTATTTACATATAAAGTAAAATACTATATACAACTATATATTTCATAATGACGTGAATATGATTTATATTTAAAAACTATCCTCTCCTATGAACATTTATTTCACTCTATCCAAAATGTTACCAACGGTTCTTGATAAAAATCTAAGATCAATATACCATGATTTATTGACGAAGTCTTGATTGATTCTTGTAGATAAGCGTCGCAATATTAATACTTTCGTAATTGTAAGGAAATAATACATGTAATTTCTTTTGATAGAATGATAGAAACGGTACAGGGTACATAAGTTTCTACCTCTATGGTATTAAAACTTCAGATGATGAGGAAATCTGACGAAAGTTTACCTTCCGATTTGGAAGAGATTGCAGAAAATGTCAGTGTCTCTTTTGACTGAAAAATCTCGGCTGGTGTCAACTTGTGTCTATTCGTTATGAGGAGTAGTGTATCAATAAGAACACGAAGAATATAACCCACGAAAGGATCTTATTAGCATACTTCGAATGCTTATCTAAAGAAAGGAAACCATTTTGGTTTTTTATATATTAGGTTCTTGTACATACCGATAAAGTTTAATTTACCTCTGTGCTACTGATATTGGAACTATGGAATACCGATATTGGAATTGATGTGGTAACATATAAAAATCACTAACAGTAATAATAAAGGGACAAATAAATACGTCGAGTAGCTTAATCGTCTGCGAGTATCTGTAATATCATGCAAACATTTACCACTTTACCACCTATATGTTACATTCCTGTTCAGAGAGAACTCAACATATGTAGCAGGAGACATATGTAGCACAGAGAATTATTTGTCACAATATAACTGCTCTCAGCAGATAGGTTACAAGAACGATTTGTAAGTCAGTAACACTAAACAACCATTTATTTGGCAAGTGGCCATCTAAAACACTTCCTGTTCATCTAGGCAAATAATGGCGACTATTATGTGGTTATCTGGATTAAAGTGGCAGTCGAGGCAGAGGCAGGCACCTATTTGCTTCCGGCAACTTGCAACGCTTTATATAATTATGTTTATATCTAATATATATATATATATATATATATATATATATATATATATATATATATATATATATATATATATATATATATATATATATATATATATATATATATATATATATATATATATATATATATATATATATATATATGTATATATATATACCCTATACATTTACCGATATGTTTAAAAAACGCCAAAAAAGGATACCAACAATGTATATATATATAAATATATATATATATATATATATATATATATATATATATATATATATATATATATATATATATATATATATATATATATATATATATATATATATATATTTATATTTATATATATATATATATATATATATATATATATATATATATATATATATATATATATATATATATATATATATATATATATATATATATATATATATATATATATATATATATATATATATATATATATATATATATATATATATATATATATATATATATATATATATATATATATATATATATATATATATTGTTCTGTAGCGCCTTTGCTATTTTTCAGAGAAATATGTGTGTATATTTATATATATATATATATTTATATATATATATATATATATATATATATATATATATATATATATATATATATATATATATATATATATATATATATATATATATATATATATATATATATATATATTGTTCTGTAGCGCCTTTGCTATTTTTCAGAGAAATATGTGTGTAATCCTACATTGTTGGTATCCTTTTTTGGCGTTTTTTAAACATATCGGTAAATGTATAGGGTATTCCGTATCTCCTGGACAGCAACTAACTTCGTTTTTCAAATGGAACTCCTTGTATTTTTTAATGTCCAGTTATGTAAAATTAAATTGTCTCTCTTCTGGTGATCTGGGTATCCATTGCAGGGACTACTTTGCAGTTTTTGAGAAATTTGCAATTTTCTTTCCAACGAACAGATTTATAAGAATTTTGCATAAAAATTACATATAAACTTAGCCTTGTACTGACCCTGTACGTTCACCGATATTTTTAAAAAATGGACAGTATGCATAAGACAAAGACAATGCTGAAATAAATTACATGCCTAGCAAAACGAAGACAGAGCTTCTCACCGAGTGGTCAAACCAGCGACACGATCATTGGTGAAGCCGCATTTTATTAATATCTCAATTAAAAATCACCAGGAAAGTCAATTTAAAATAATAATTATTTCGACATATCATATTATGATTTTTTTAATATAAACAAATATTAAACTCTATCTAATTATAAATAAATATGTATTAAAGTATCTCCGAAAGTGGGGAATGACGTTTTTAATCTCGAAGCAAAACACAGAGGTCGAACGTACACATATCAAGACAAAATGGTATTATACGTCAATAGTGAAAATGAAAAGTGTATAACAATTCAAAGATCGTAAAAGAAATATATGTGTTTAAAAATCATGAGTGAAAATGTAAAAAATTTAAATAATAGACAATGTGTAAGGAAACACTGGCAACTAGGAAAATATCTTTGTTTCTGAGAAATGTATTACCTTAACGACAAATCATAAAGCAGAAGAAGAAAGTCAAAGACACTCCATGCGGTCGCCGCGTATAATTTCTCTCTGAGAAAATTAAATAAATTTTTAATAATATCCAAGGTAATCATTATAATTTATGTACGATAGTAACTACAGGTGTTTCCAAATATTCTATAAAGAAAATAAGGGCTTCTTAAGTAATAGTGGGTCATCTAAGTCATATTTGATGGTCTAGGCAGTTTCCTAGATATAGACGCGGCTCTATTTAGCTTCTAAGGCAAATATGAATATGATATTCATATATATCTAGTCCAGCTTCCCCAGATTAAGTACAAAAGGATTTTTGTAGGTGAATATTATGTAAGCGTTTTGATTTTTTTTAATATCTACAACTTTCTCATTTAACTATTTTCGATAGGAGCTGTAGTTTTTTAGTTATTTACAAAAACCTATTATACCTACATCATTTCATTTTCTGAGGGATGAAGCATAATTCTATATTATTTATTCGAGCTTGTATATTACTTTGTGTCGGCCAGGCTACCCGATAGGTACTATCCACGTAAGAGACAATTCGTAGAAGGGTATTATGATCTTTTCTAACAAAAGGTAATACCTTATCATTGTAAAATTTTAATGGGTTTGTAAGTTCTATAAAAGCCGCGATGCTATTTTTGGAGCTGAAAGAAATATGACTTGTTCAATTTGCTATTTAAATTGTTTTATTATTCTCGATTGTAGCTACGAAGTACAAAGCTTGTTTAGAATAGAGAAGAGGTAATATTATCCCTGCAGTTCGAGATACTCCCAGGAATAAAACTTCATATATTGTAGACATGTTACTGAAAGGTTCAAACAAAGTTCCATATTTCATGTTAGCAGTAAATAGATAATTCCTTCTTATATATTCCTGCTTTATTTATTTTGATTACATTTATTTCTCCAATCCAAGTTTTTCCAGCTACTCTAAATATATTTCAGAGCTTTCCCATATTACTTATTTCCTTTCAAAGAAGTTATCTATATTATATTCCAGTAGGGACTTTGTTATTGAATTCAAGTTCATCTAATTAATTCAAGTAATCTAAATTGATTAATTAATTGCTAAATTCATAAAGTAATTGGACTAAGTCGTATTTCTCGATCTTATGTTTAACCACATTCACGTAAAATATTTGCGCTAGATCTTAAACTGTGAGTATTGATGGAAGATTTTTGAGCCATTATGAGGCAGTTGCAACACCATGATGGCGATTGTGACGAGGAAAAATATTTATATAAAACTGTTTTCCCTTCTGCCGATGGTGAAGTCAGACTATCAGATATGTCATGAAATTAAATGTCCTGATTAGGACCAGGATTTACATATTATTACGGTAAATGGTAAACAGCGCTAAGCTAAGCCCATTACACATATATTGCCCCCTGGTAGAATGATATATATGCAAACTCAAGTAATGCATCCAAAATACAACTTTATACTGTTATGGTGTTTCCCGAAAGTCCATAATCTTTATCCAATATGGGCGATAAATTTGATGGAATAGAACATATTCCCTCGGCGCATCGTGTGCCACAAGTGTTGCCATATGCGGATGATATGAAGACGAAATAGACATAAAACGGAAAGTGTTAGCTCATATTCTGGTATCGAATACAATTATATTATGTTTGAAAGGGATGCAGAGGCAGCTCTGCCTAAACCCCAGTTTTTAAAACGGGGAAGAAATATATTCTTCCCCGTTTATATCTTTAAACTGACGAAGGAGAGTGATCACTTTATTATTGTTAGATATTTAAGTCATGGAAACGTACCTCAAATTATAGGTTACAAGTTTTATAGTAAGGATGAAGGCGTTACATTCAATCTTTTATATAATAACGATCTGTCATATACAATATAATATCACAAACAAAATATCCGAAATTCATTTGTTTTGTTAAGGACAATAACAAATTGTAAAACAATAGTCAGCAGTGGAGAAAAAAAGAACAATAAATAGTATTACATAATCTAAGCAAAAAACTCGGACAAAGAATAAAAATGTTTATCGACTAAAAATAATTTTAGTTTTTTCTTAGTGATATAAATTATTATCATTTTGTTTCAAATTATCAGGAAAATTAATAAAAATTTTCGTACAAATATTGCCAATTTTCGTTATTTAAAGTTTTCGAATTGTGTTATATTATTTTTATTAAAGTTTCTCTTGATATAACTTTTATGTTGAAGAATAGAGCCATAATGATCTAGTTCTAATGGTATCTATGGTTCTATGGTTCTATGGTCCAAGTACATCAAGTACACAACAACCCCCTTTATTATCAAAATTTATAAAAATATTATCAATTGTAGACACTACATACACTAGTGTCTCTTACTCGGGTAGGTCAGCCTACCACAGGATTTAATTATGTAGGATTACTTTCATAATAATTTAAGAGTGGTCATAGTAATCCATATTTTACTTTGATATTATGCTTCCAAATAATGTTCTACTACTAGAGAAATAGAAATGTAGATTTGACATCAACATCGACAACTGATAATTAGAGATAGCTGAAAATATTCCATGGAACTTGACGAGAATGAAGACGATTAAAATCATTATCTTCAGCCAGTACTTCGGGTAAACATTGAGATGTTACGAGCTAATTAATTTTATAAACAAAACGTGCTTTGTGGTTCGATATCGTTCATCAAGATTAAATGTGATATATGATCAAACTTTCTAATATGGTATCTACTAGACATATTTCATATTTAGTAATACTCTCATGCTCGTAGCAATTTCTTGCAAGTACATAAAATTAGAGCAACTTGACCAATTCTAATACATCAGCCAATATTTTGATTTACTCCTCGAGAATATTAAAACAATAGTAATAAAAATTCACAGACCTTGCATCCTATGCAAGTGTCTTAGGTGTATTGAAAATACCAGACACCGCTTTTAATTTACTGTAATACAGTACTTGATTAGTTACATATTTCGTATGTGTCAAAACAACAATTCGTGGGAAATGCGAAAATTGTCATTACAAGACCGTGTATAGATATTCAAAACGATGAAAAATCATTTTGAATATTTATGGCATATTTTTTACAGGAGATTTTTTAGACAAATATGTATATGAAAAAAATAAAATAAAAATTGACCTTGCAATTTATCCTGTTGAAGTAATGATTTGCAGGGTTTTGATTATCAGAACTTCATATTGTAGTTTGTAACGTTATTTTTCACAATATTAGTATTAGAATTATGCCAAGAAATAAAATTTATATTATAAATATATTATATAACTATAAATAGATACGTTTTACAAAAAAAAAATCTTAAGAAGTTTTTTAGACTGAGATAGGGTACTGTTGAGTGTAGTAATTTTTTTTGCCTGGCATTTTGAGGGCTGAATGTGGCTAGCTGATGAAAATGAGGGTGATTTTAATGCCCGATCCCCGTTCAAAAATGCGGAAAATCCATTTTCATTTACATTAAACTTTTTGTTTTTTATGGTCTTATATTGTCTGGCATGTGTATAAAAGATTGACATTGATAAATAATTCACAAAAAAAAATGCCAGATGGTTTTCAATGGCCACAAATGTGGAGGATGGGGGTTAACTTGAAAGAGAAAAGTACAATTTTCAGCGTTTTATTTTTGTCTGGCAATCGAGATAACGAAAGATTTTCTTGTGAAAATAATGCTGAAAAATTGCCAGACGCTAATCACAATTCGAAATTGAGCTTCCCAGGGAAAATTATGCGGAAATTTCGAAGTTTTCAGCGATACTATTATATAGAAAAAGATTAGAGAAATATATGCAATAGCCTCAAAGCGGACATGCTACATTGCCAGACAAATTTGGCTGTTCCATTATTTATAAATAAATAAAATTTACAAAAAAATACATAAAATTTTCGACGATTTTTTTTGGTCTGGCTTTACGTATTTCTATTTAAAATACGCGTACATACACCTAAAAAATGCCAGATATTTTGAGCTCTTTTGATTTTTTTTAGTGATTTGTTAACCACATGCTTAACAAATCATTAAAGCATGTTTACTTGAGATTAACATTCTTTAATTGCATTTAATTGCTCTTGCATTTAATATTTTACTATATGGTTCCTTTAAAATCAATAGCAATATGTTTGCTGGAGTGGCTACTTTAGGTAGTGTATAACCCCTAAATGAACAAGGACGTGTTATATAGTGAACCCATCTTTGCTTTTATAGCGCAGCCACAAATAGTTCCCGGTCCATCCCTCTTGCAATAAGTTATCCCAACTCCGCAAATAAAATTGAATAAATCCATCCCGAACAACACGTTGCAGAAAGTGCCACAGGCTGGGAGCCATTGTAATATAAATGTAAATGTGACCGGAGTATTGGAACGAAATGATTTTATTTTACCTTTGCCGTGACCCGCCAGGTCGAGCCTGAAGTTGTCTCTACCTTTCTGTCCATCCACCAGCTGTCCCAGCCCGTGGGACAGCAGCCCTCCCTCCGTCACTGTGCCGTCATAGGTACGATCGGTTAGGTCCAATTCCGGGCTTCGGCTCACGCCCTGCGGCATACTGTAGCTCACCAAACCGTCTGGAACAAACAAGTTTTAATTGATCCAATTATCGGCCTTATATCGCGACAGAATGTACAATAATTCAAATATATTCTAGATTATTATTTTCATAAAACTCAGGCTTAAAAAAATAGGCAAACACCTTAAAATTAAAACCAAATGAAACAGAAT
>CAXKVY010001960.1:0-51285 GCA_964058915.1 Tetropium fuscum | reverse complement strand
GTCTGTTTTGGTCAGATCTCCGCCCCTTAGAACATTAGTTCAACGCCCTCAACGTCTTAATTGGCTCAGCAGGTAGCCAGGGCCGGCGCCTGGGTCCGATACCTACCTGGTACCTAATTATATAAAGTACCTACTACTGCCTACCTATTCACAGTTTGTATTTGTAGTCCCGCAAGTACGGTTATTTTAGTTGTGTTGTTTACGGTTGTGAAATAAGTTTTAAATCTATTATAAGAATGGCAGCAGCCAGAGACGAGATAAGTCCACCATGATCGCCAATTAAGAAGAATAAAAGAGGCCAGGCAAAGAAATATAATAATAAATATGTTTTATTTAATACGCATACTATTCACCACCAGTAACCAGTAACCGTGGTAAAACTAACAATAAATCTTTCAAATTACCAGAGGTGAAACGATTGCTTGATGAAGGCATTGCACGAGTAACATCTGAACATTGGAAGAATTTCATTCGTCACATTATAGAGGAAGAACATAGGTTTTGGGAACTTGACCATATTGTTGACAGTTTAATCGATGAAAGCATCGCAGCAGCCAGAGACGAGATAAAACAGAGGTGAAACGATTGCTTGAAGAAGGCATTGCACGAGTAATATCTGAACATTGGAAGAATTTCATTCGTCACATTATAGAGGAAGAACATAGGTTTTGGGAACTTGACCATATTGTTGACAGTTTAATCGATGAAATCCCACCACTAATAATTCACGTAAATGGTCAAAGTGATTCTGATAGCAGCGATACAGACTAATTTAAATTTATAATTATATGAAACAATGTACTATTGTTGTAGCTAAATATTAAAAAAAATAAAAAAAAATAAAAATATCATAAAATGTCTATTTTAGGAATATTTAGGGTTTATATTACTTTCATAACGCTCATACATTTATAATAAATTTATGTTAAATAAATAAAATGTTTTCATGTTTTCAAAATAAAATTTATTTCACCTACTTACGAATTTATTTCATCGAATGACGGTCCTGCGTAGCTCGTTACAGAGCCCCTCCTCTTTAGTCGCCGATGCGCAAAGCAAGTCCATTCTCTCGTTGAATAGAGTTATAGATGCTTTGCAAGATATGGGAATACGAGGTGTGGTAAATGATCGAATTAAAAAATATTTAACAGACAGAAAACAGCTAGTACAAATAGGTTTAGTACTGAGTTCTGAAGGAATTATTGAGTATGGAGAACTGCAAGGAACAGTCCTTGGACCTATACTGTTTATGGTCTATCTAAATAGTATTCTTACCGCTAACAGCTCGGGAATAATAAACAGCTTTGCAGATGACACGGTGATATTCTATAATGTTAATACCTGGAATGAGATAAAAAGTAAAGTAGAATATGATATGTCTACAATAATTGATTATTTTAGTAATAAAAAACTGACCATAAATTACGAGAAAACTAAATTTTTGCCATTATCTTGTTATAAGAGTAACTTACCTAACTATAACTCCCTAGAAATAGCAACGGGTATCCATACAACTTATATAGCATCCGTAGATAATATTAAGTACTTGGGAGTTATAGGGGAAGCCCGGGCAAAGCGGATGTGTTAAGGCAGAAAAATTGTAATATGCTTGATTATTATCATATTTTACTAAAAAAATTTATAGGGAACAGATATGTATATCTACTTCAATGTAAACAAAGTAATTTATGATATCATTTTGTTTTTTGAATGAAAATATTTTTTTTAAGCATGTGCATTTTATCCACTTTGCCCGATTACCCGGGCAAAGTGGATAATAAATATAATATACAGGGTGAGTCAGTTTTTTGTAGACAAACTTTAACAGGGGATAGAACGCACGTTTTTAAAAAGAAAAGTGCCTATAAAGATATGGCCGATCTAGCTTCCTAAGGAAGATACAGGGTGTTAAAATTTAATTTTTTTTTACATTAATGTGTAATATTTTCTGAACGGAATGATATATTCACTAAATATTTTACACATATCTTAACCTGCATAGGATCAACATGTTGTATTGTTCCTGTCGAAAATACTATAGTGGATGTTACTTTTCTCGGGTACTTCGACTATTCTGCATAATAGAACTTTTTTTTCGTACGCCACTGACATTATCTGATACATATTTCTAAAATAGCGGCCCCTTAGTAACAATTTTGATCTCTTGTAATTTTGCTCTAACTATGACAGTTTTCGAGATATTGGCCGTTGTTTCTCTGACAGTGTAATGTCGTTATTATATTTTTTTTTTCTCGAATTTTCTTTATGACTTATAAACTAACGCTTAGATTTTGTCATGTTTGGGGGATAATGCCTATTAATTAAGGCGCATAAAACAAGCGGTAAGAATGTTCAAAAACTTGCACAGTGGCGGGGTGGAAGGGGTGCTCCACCCCTTTCGTAAACAGAACTTCTACGCCAAAGACTATTTAAAAAAACTGTTATTTTCATTATCTACATACAGTTTAACAAAAATAATGTCCCTTCTTCTGTTTCGAAATTCCTGTGCGTTTCCTAGTTATTTTGATTTTTAGTGTTTGATGTGGTACTAAATTAAGTAATTTATTTATTAGCAATAATAATTATCGGCTCTTTATCTCTTTCCAAGTAATTACAATTACAAAAAAAAACATTAGATGAACATTGATGTTAATGTTTATGGAGATATAAACATTTTTGAATTTATAGCAATATTTAATTAACAATAATAATTGTGGAATAAATAACAATTGTTAGCAATAATGATTTATAAATAACAATTACAAGAATTAATAACAATAACACTAGTACCTACATACATAAAATTAGATACTTTGTTCAAAATGTAAACCGTTCTTCTCAATACACATTTCACTGCGACGTATCATAGAACGTCTTAAGTTAACTAAATGATGCACCCTTATTTCATTGCAAGCATCTCTAATGCGATTTTGAAGTTCCTCAAGTGTATTAACCGGAGTGGTATACATTAACCGGAGTGGTATTTCCTTAATGAATCCCCACACAAAAAAGTCAAGTGGTGTTAAATCGGGGGATCTGGGAGGCCACGCCACTGGACCTCCACGACCTATCCACCTCCCTGGATAGTTATTGTTTAGCCAATTTCTTACATTTCTGCCATAATGGGCCGGGCACCCATCAAGTTGAATCCAAGACTGTCTTCTTAAATTCAAAGGAATGACTTCCCATATATTACCATGGTGTTCTTCTAAAAATTGTAGGAAATTTTCTGAATTTACACGTTGTGGCAAGAAATAAGGTCCAAACACGTGGTTGCCGTAAATTCCAATCCAGACATTTGTACTAAATTCATGTTGAAAACTTCGTGGTCCAATGGCATGTGGGTTTTCATGTGCCCATACATGCAGATTGTGAAAATTTACTATACCACGACGAGTAAAACAAGATTCATTGGTCCACAGTATATTGGATAAGAAATCCCTATTATTTTGAATGGAGTTAAGAACCCACCTACAATAAGTAAGTCTTCGTTCAGCGTCACCTGGACATAAACCTTGAACAGGTTGAAAATGATATGGGCGTCTGTGATCCCGTTTTAAAACCCGGGAAATTTTAAAAAAACTTCGTGGTCGAATGGCATGTGGGTTTTCATGTGCCCATACATGCAGATTGTGAAAATTTACTATACCACGACGAGTAAAACAAGATTCATCGGTCCACAGTATATTGGATAAGAAATCCCTATTATTTTGAATGGAGTTAAGAACCCACCTACAATAAGTAAGTCTTCGTTCAGCGTCACCTGGACATAAACCTTGAACAGGTTGAAAATGATATGGGCGTCTGTGATCCCGTTTTAAAACCCGGGAAATTTTACTTTGGGAAATACCAAGAGCAATAGCAGCACGTCGAGTACTTGTCGTTGGGTTCCTATTAAATTCCCGCAATATACGGTCTCTATCTCGTCCACGGTTGTTCTGTCGGCCCCCGGGTACATTTTTCAAACCCTGGTTAACAAATCGACGGTGGATACTCACAAAAACGGAATGATGAGGTTGTCGTCTATTTTGAAATCTTCTTCGATTCTCCCTAGCTGCGTATCTTGAATTCCCATTTGCGAACCCATAAATAAAATGAATGTCGGCTTGTTCGCTATTTGTAAATGTAAACGGCATGTTACACTAATTAAAATCTGGCAAATCACATAAAATAACTTTTTAATCTTAAAAATAATAATTAATAACAGTGAAAATATTCAAGATGAAGCAAAATTGTTTGTAGATAAACTTGTAATACGTCAAACTGTCGTTTCAAAATATGACATAATGCTTACTTGTTTTCCAAGGAGTATAATATTTTGTTGCAATTATTACGTACAGTTACAAATACGCTAGTTTTAAATGGAAATTATTTAGCAAACAACAACAAAAATTGAAACAGAAATTGGTACATGCACAAGTTTAATAAAACTTAAAGGAAATTTTTAAGACTTTTGGCAACTGCACAATAATCTATTGTATTGTAAGTAAATTTGTAATTTAACAGATTTCAACATATAAAAGTATTGTATTTGAGTAAGGCTTGATATAACAAATATTTATTTTGACCACATTGGAAAAAGATAAAGAATAGGAGATTTCGGCTTTTTAGAATCCTTAACACACCATATTAAGGTAGGTTTCGTTGAAAGAATTAAATATTTAGCCGATAATTATTATTGCTAATAAATAAATTACTTAATTTAGTACCACATCAAACACTAAAAATCAAAATAACTAGGAACCGCACAGGAATTTCGAAACAGAAGAAGGGACATTATTTTTGTTAAACTGTATGTAGATAATGAAAATAACAGTTTTTTTTTAAATAGTCTTTGGCGTAGATGTTCTGTTTACGAAAGGGGTGGAGCACCCCTTCCACCCCGCCACTGTGCAAGTTTTTGAACATTCTTACCGCTTGTTTTATGCGCCTTAATTAATAGGCATTATCCCCCAAACATGAAAAAATCTAAGCGTTCGTTTATAAGTCATAAAGAAAATTCGAGAAAAAAAATATAATAACGACATTACACTATCAGAGAAACAACGGCCAATATCTCTAAAACTGTCGTAGTTAGAGCAAAATTACAAGAGATCAAAATTGTTACTAAGGGGCCGTTATTTTAGAAATATGTATCAGATAATGTCAGTGGCGTACGAAAAAAAAGTTCCATTATGCAGAATATCCGAAGTACCCGAAAAAAGTAACATCCACTATAGTATTTTCGACAGGAACAATACAACATGTTGATCCTATGCAGGTTAAGATATGTGTAAAATATTTAGTGAATATATCATTCCGTTCAGAAAATATTACACATTAATGTAAAAAAAAATGAAACTTTAACACCTTGTATCTTCCTTAGGAAGCTAGATCGGCCATATATTTATAGGCACTTTTCTTTTTAAAAACGTGCGTTCTATCCCCTGTTAAAGTTTGTCTACAAAAAACTGACTCACCCTGTATGTAGGTACACAGAAATATATTCGAGTTATATATTTAAATACAAAAATATAAACTAGAAACATATAATATCATATATCTAATATATTATGTGTCACAATAGTCACAAAAATATGAGCCAAATCCACTATAATTTGTGCAGAGTTCGTGAGCTCATGGATCCAGTCGTCACCAGTCTCCTCAAAAAGTTCTCCACATGTTAGACAATTATATCCTATATCAGACTTGCCACTAATAGTTTTTTTCAATTTTTTGGAATTTTTATTTTGACTCACTAATTTTTGCTTTTTCTCAGCAGTCGCCTTTTTAAACAAGGATTTAGTGATAACTTTTTTCTTATCTTTCGCAGATTTTGACTCAAACATAGGTATATGAACTAGAACTCAAGATCCTGGTCCCGCATAAATATTAGGACGGCAATCTAACTTAATGGTAATAACAATACATAACTAAGGATTTCTCTTTTTTAACGATTTAGAACTAGTTTATTTTAATTACATTCGAATAATAATTTTAACAAAACACTGCAAAATTTTCGATGGGCACGTGCTTTTTAACTAATCGCTTAACTTTCAGTGATCTGTATTACGTATCTGTATTACGTCTCTTTAACCTAGTCTAAAGTACTGAGCGCCATCTGTCTTAATTTTCAAGATATAACGATTATTCGCTTTACCCGGGTAATTCGCTTTGCCCGGGCTTCCCCTATTTGATGGTTATTTAAGGTGGGGCACTCACACAAAAAGTGTTGCACGAACTCTACGTTACCTTATAGGTATAATATATAAATTTAAATATTTTAAAAAATTCCTAGAGATAAAACAATTAAAAATACTGTATTATGCTTTGGTTCATTCGCGCATACAATACGGAATATTAGGACGGAGTGATCTAGCTAATGTCCGTTAACAAAAGTTAAAAATAATACAGAAAAAAATTGTAAAAACAATGTACTTATATACAGTGAGCTCGTAAAGTTTGGAATAAATTCAATTAATCGTTATTGAAGGATTTTCACAGGAAATCCTCGGACACGTCAACTTTATTTTATAAAATGTCACTTTTTTCAGCCATCGATTTTTTTTTGTTTTGTTCGTTTTTGAGCTATGACGTCATCGACAATTTTTTTAAATGACAACCCATATTTTTTTTCACGGATTTCGATAGAGCACATTTTTCTGAGTGCGAATATGTCAAAAACATAGTACCTTTAACATTAAAGTGTTCGAGATATTCGGTTGCAAAATTTTAAGAATGAATTATACAAGCTATGACCAAATGCTAATCATTTATCAAGAAAGCGCAGGAAAAACAACAGTTTTGACAGTTGTCACAATTTTGAAGTTTTTCCTCGCAAGTTTGTGTTTTAATCAGTTGAATAATATCATTAAGTAAGTTGATTAATCATTATTCCATCATAATTCATTTTATTTAAAAATGGTCCGTCGTTTGAGTGAAAGGGAAAGAATCGAAATTTTGATGATGATCGGTTACGGGGACAGAGCTCGCACACAAGTAGAAGTTTGCCGTTTATTTAACAACAAATATCCAAACAGAGAACCAATTACACAGTCCACCGTTAGCAAAATAGAACAAAAGTTTTTAGAAGTGGGTCATACGAGAGATCGCCCTAGAACGGGTCGTCCACCAGTGCAACAAGATGTTAAATTGAATGTTCTACTAGAGCTTCAAGAAAATCCCCATTTACCCACCCGCCAAGTGGCGGCAAACAACGGAATAGGTCAAAGCTCCGTCTTGAAATATTTGAAATTGAACAAATGGCATCCGTATAAAGTGGTTTTGGTCCAAGAGTTAAACGAAGATGATCCTGACCGTAGGTTACAGTTTTGCCAAACCATGTTGCAACGCCTGATTGATGACGACGGATTTTTACGCAATATTGTTTTTTCTGATGAGGCTACCTTTTATCTCGACGGCACAGTTAACCGGCAAAACTGTAGATATTGGTCTCCTGAAAATCCACACTGGAAAATGGAAACTCGTAGTCAGTTTCCACAAAAAGTTAACGTTTGGGCTGGTATTGTAGGTAATCGTATTTTGGGCCCATTTTTCTTTGAAGGCGTATTAACAGGTGAAATATATTTAGAATTTTTAAG
The DNA here is from genome assembly GCA_964058915.1 of Tetropium fuscum. NCBI lineage: Eukaryota > Metazoa > Arthropoda > Insecta > Coleoptera > Cerambycidae > Tetropium > Tetropium fuscum. The sequence continues at coordinate 43,705 of CAXKVY010001960.1, read as the reverse complement.
AGACGACTTAGTCCCTGCACTTGCGGTACTTTACCCAAATGACGTAGATCCAGATCTGCCCCATCACACGATATGGTACCAACAAGACGGTGCACAACCCCATTTTGCAGTGATCGTTCGCGATTATTTAAACCATGTATTTCCTAACCATTGGATTGGTCGCAGGGGAACTATCGAATGGCCCCCTAGATCTCCAGATCTCACTCCCCTAGACTACTTTTTATGGGGCTATTTAAAGAGCAAAGTCTATTTCAATAGACCAAATACCATCGAAGAATTAAAGGACAGAATTCGCAATGAAATTCGAACCATTCAACCCGATACTGTTGGTAAGGTTCTGCAGGAGTTTCAGTGGCGGATGGGATATTGCCAGGAAGTGAATGGAGGTCACTTTGAAAATTAACTCTGATTTTATTTTTTACTTTAATTATTTATCATTTATTTGTTAAAATATTTTTTTATTTGTTTAAATTGTTGTTAAAAAATTAAACAGATTACTCCCAAATCTTTCAAAATGTTCGATAAGCTACCAAAATAAATAATATTACTCCTTAATCTTTTAAAATGTAATAAGCTATAAGCTATTAGAATCAATAAGCTATTAAAAATCTTGACCCGCCCGATAGCTTATGCATGGTGCCATGGTACATTTTATAAACTTTGCAACCGAATATCTCGAAAACTTTAATGTTAAAGGTACTATGTTTTTGACATATTCGCACTCAGAAAAATGTGCTCTATCGAAATCCGTGAAAAAAAATATGGATTGTCATTTAAAAAAATTGTCGATGACGTCATAGCTCAAAAACGAACAAAACAAAAAAAAATCGATGGCTGAAAAAAGTGACATTTTATAAAATAAGGTTGACGTGTCCGAGGATTTCCTGTGAAAATCCTTCAATAACGATTAATTGAATTTATTCCAAACTTTACGAGCTCAGTGTATGTTGTATAATGGATTAGTTCGATGTATCAATAACAAGATAATATTGATATTGTTATATAAAATTATTTATTCTTACATCTGAACCGGTGAAGTAATATTAATTTCCTTTTTCTACCGTCATGCAAAAAACAAATTTTTATTGAACTATATTTAATGCAAAAACTGGTTCTTTATTGCTACTAGTGCAATAAAAAATTTATTACACTAATCTTTCATTCTAGTACAGTGTTTTCACATAAAGATTATGACATGTCACCTAATATCATGACATTAATGCTACCTAAATTAAACATTTTTTGGTTTTTGCATGAACGTAGAAAAAATATTGTAGGTATGCAACTCCTACAAAAAGTGTATATTGCATGCAACGTGAAATCGGCCAGACGGCCTCGTTGGACAACACGTCGGCAATAAACATTTACATTTTGTACTTGCATAAATAACTATTTTTGTTCCCATCCCATTCATCGGTAGATTTGTTTCGTTCATCCATTTTTTTTAAATGCAATGTTTAATTAAATATACATTCATAGAGGAGAAGGTCCGAATATGGGCCCCTAGTTTGTTTTCCATGGATTACTATGAGGATTTTGGAAGAAATCAACTCAAACTTGGGATACATCTAGCACAAAGATTTGTCTACTCTATCAAGGGCAGCAAAGTTTCGCAAGCTCAAGACACACTGAGATTTCAGCCGAAATTTTAAAATTGATCAAAGTCTTGTAAGACGCTAGAGTGTATGAAATATGGACCCCCGTCAGAATTGAGACACAAACTTATGTTTAACAAAGAAAACTTTATTTCAATGTAAATAGAACTGAAGACATCATTCTTATAAAGAAAAACATCATTAATACATAAAAATGTACAATAATGTTCTGTACCAAAACATAAGAAAAATAAAATAATTATTTACAAATGTCACAAATGTAATCATCTTTTTCTGCCCCAGAGCATTGTTCATGTGCCCACATGTTGCACATAAGACAACGCACCCACAGCTCCCCTCTTTGGTCTTCTGAGAATCGACCATCACAGAACAAGCAAGTATCATCTTCGTCCTCCGGCAAGAACTGACCGATATCAACATCGTCCATGTCGTCGTCGGCCGGAACGAATTGTTCATTTTCTTCTTCAGAATCTTGATCGCTACCACGCACTTACTTTGTTTCTTAGATCTCTTCTTTGAAGTGTTTAGTTCTGAAAACACCTTGCGTTTTGGAGTTAGCTTCTGTTTCTTTATTTATAATGTTCTTATTTTAATCTATTAGAACATAATATGAGATCTTACTTCCAAGGGAAGTTAATTTTAATTTAATATAGATTTTGTATTGAATTTTATTATTAGTTATCATTACTAATGATTTTGAATTATTAATCTGATATAAGACATAAAAATATTAATACATTTGTGTTTTATCGATGGTCTTAGTTATTCGCTTATTTATTGCAAATGATACAGTTTTTGCAGTACAATTTGCTTATTGACAAATAATCATTTAATATTTAACGAATATTTGTTAAAAATGGAATAGGACATAACATAACATAAAAATAAATAGAACACATATAAATAGTTCTGTAGAGTAGTGTTTTCTATGAATGTAAGTTCCGTCAAAACTAATGTCACATTAAAGTGTCACTATGAGAAAAGCAGGCAAATTCACGTATAAATGACCAATTAAGTAAATCGTAATTCATTCTGATGAGCCTCAATAAAGGCGAAAGAGCTTGTACAACTTCTAAATGATTCGTTTCAGTATATATGTCCAGATATATAGCTGCTGTTTTCAGTTGATTTCTATAAATTTAATGAATTGCTACAATATAATATATATAAACGAGATAATATATATAAGATAAGATAATATATATAAACGTATAAATAAATATTATAAATTATTTTTAGCACATAGACAGTCCTTACATATACATTTCTTACGGTTTTTTGACTGCTTCCTTTAAAATGGTGATAACCCTTTGTTAGAAACCTTCCATCTCAAGTCTTTACTATTATCTAAAGTGATTTAATTTCCGCAGTAACTCAAACAAAAGCCGCGTCCAAAAAACCAACAGCTTTAATAGAGGTGTAGAAGTAGGTATTACCAACAAAATTAAATTAAAATTTGGGAAATCTAATTGGCAAATAACCCTAATCAAAGGACCGCTCTGCGTATTCTGAGGCGTATTAGAAAGTGATTGTTCTAAGTCATTTTTATATGGCGAGGAAGTGATAATTTGGGCCTTAGATGGCTTTCTTCCGCGATTACCCATTTTTTTATTTATCACTGGTAATGGTGCAATGTCGAATGGCGAAATAAATGTTGAGGACTCGCAAATATGTTGTTCCTAAAAACAGGTTTGCTGATCTGCCCCGTTTTCTACAGATGTTCTATTTAAGTGAACATCTACAATTGGTTGTGCTGTAGCCGTTCTCTTTAGATTCGCCTCGGCTTCTCCTATTGACGGTACTGAACACTTATCGTGGTCTATCCAAGTGGAACATCATGGCTGTGGTTCCAGGGTTGCACTGTTTTTTTAATTTTTTCTAACTTCTAATGGTGCTATGTTACAGTTTTTCGGCCTCAATCTCTTCGGTTACGAAATCAGCGTTAGAAAAAATCGGTTGAAAGGAAAAATCCCAGTAGCCCTAAAGCCGTTTGCAGCAATTTCACCAGTCTGTGACTTTAGAAAGGCTACTCCTAGAAGCTCGGCTAGATATTAAAGGCTCGGCTCCATATTCAAAGTCTGGTCCGAACATGGGCCCTGTCCCGTATTTGGACCCGCAAAAAGCCCATATTATCAACATCATGCGCCATTAAAAAATAAATGCCTATAATTTTTTGAGGTTAAGTGAATTAAGATTTAGATGAATAAAAAGAGAGCTTAATTTCTATTGAACATATTGTAATAAACGCTACGAATATACGTGACTAGGAATCTATATACAAACAAATATAGGAATAACTTACCCTCTAGTAATATTCAGAATTTGACAAACACATAGTCCAGCACCTGCTTACAACAACATGAGGAAGCAACTGGTTAGCGTCGGTAAAATAGTTAACTTGCTAGTAGGCGTATTTTAAGTTATTATTCATAGATGTCGCTTAATGCTCTAGTAGTAATTGTTAGGTAGCCCATATTAAATGCAAGGCCCATATTCGGACCTTCTCCTCTATATATTCTCATGAATATGAACGAATTAAATGCCGATTAGTTTAAGTATTTAAAACAAGTAAATTCATATAATATACATTTTTATACAACTTACATGATATGCATCACCAATTCGAGTGCGCTTGAAGTCGAGTGGAGCCGAGTAAACCCGATTCAGCGTAACCGACCCGAACCTGACGATTCAGCGTCACCGACCTGAGCCTGACAGCTCACTTACGTTCACTCTCCAGCAAAACGCGCCTTAGGAAGTTTTCATTTTTTTACTTGTAGAAACACATACCTATAAACCTTTATAGACACACCGATAATTATTAAGCATAATGCGTGGCAAATAATAGGATTGACAATTGTCAATTGTGACAATTTCGTAACCATAGTAATGTTGCGTTTTGACAAGTTTATTTTGAAGACATTGTCATTGCTAGTGTGACCTCGATTAAGAGTGAAGATCTGATATTAATAAAGTCGAAGCCGAAGTAGGTCAAGTTGCTTCATTCGCCCAGGAAAGACTGGTCAATATGACGAACTGTAACAACATTAATTTAGGTAAATATTAAATCAAATAAAACACCTGTTACATTATTTTATTTATAATTAAATCCTTCCGGGATTTTCGTCAATATTAATTCCCGGATGGGCAGAAAGTGATACTTCTGTCCCTTTCATAAGGAAGCGAAGTTATTACTTTAAACTCGGAAGTGCGAAAAATAATTTACGTATTTGTATATTGATAATGAAACGCAATTAATAAATAAATATAAAAAGAGACGATGTTGCGTGAAATTGGAACAAATTTGGCGAAGAAATTATATGTTTCACAAGGCAGAAAATCAAATTTAATGCCTTGGCTGGTTTCCTGGCTTCGGCTACACCTCGCCTATGAAACACCAGCCGCGGCATCAATCTTGTGCCCAATAAAACAAATAACTATTTTATCGTTATTTTTTTGTAAATAATAAAATATGTTTCCTATTTCGTACGTATTTTAATATTTCTTGTTTAATTTTTAGTATCCGATTTTACCCACCTATGCTATCCGCTTTTAGCCGACCAGTAGGGTAAAACAAGGAGATGGATACCTATTTTACCTTTTTAAAATATCTTAAGCCTACTTTAATTGTCATCTGACGGTGGAAACTGAAATAAAAGCTCATTTCAATACTTATAGAGTTACTTTCTGAGGTGATAATTTAAGTGGCCCATGCACATCAATTATACCATCAGAAAATTTTGCAAAGCTTTTAATAATATTTGCTCTAGATATTCTGTACTGTTTCCCGTTATGGTGCTCATTCTGTACCTTTTATATTGCCTCTGATACTGCAATTAACTAAATAATACATTATATAAATAAATTAACATAACATAGTAGAACATGATCCTCACTGATGTAGCGTATGAATCACTCTACTTTATTTATTCTGAAATTCATCTCGATAAGCTTCATGCGACTTTCCCAACTGATGCCACCCGTGAAATACCTAATGGAACCTCCGCCAAAGCTAACTGTTTGCACAAGTTTACATGCAGCGCATCGTTCAAAGTAGTGTTTATATATGCAGTACGTACCTACCTACCTACATACCGTAACTCGTTATAAGGGAATACATTAGATGAGAGAAGTTCTAAGTTATTGCTGATGAAAACTAGAACGACGACATTGGCGACGATAGGACACGGTATTCTTACATAGGTAACATCTCGAAACATCTTTCACCATGAGGTGAAAAACTCACGATGTTATGGCTACTCAATGTTTATGTCGATCAGATCTATTTGGAAATGGAAGAGAGTAACAAAAGCTCATTAAAAATGCAAATCCTCAATAAATATAGTGCGGGGGCTTATAAGTAGATAATTTCTATAAATTTTGTTATAAGTAGTTATAAGCAGAGCAGTTAGTTATTATTAAGTTCTAAAATTTGCTATCCGTATTACGGAAATTGTATACCTGCTCGAGTTGAAAATTTGTGAGCTGTGCTTATCTAATGCTTTTTAAACTATCAACCGAGCTCCTTCATTACCAGTCGGCATTAGTTTGCAGAATTTTATAGCCGGATTTAGGGGTTTTTACGTAAGTAAGGAAATAATTGCGACACAGAAGGGATCATAATATTGTCTAAAATCCGAATATCCGTTTCACTATTAAATCGTTCCTCAATATGTCACAAGATACCACGACCACGTGCCCATATCTAAGCCCAAATATTAACGGAGAAACTACCACTGTTGTCATCGTTAGATATCTATATATTTCTCATCGAATTAAGTCTTCGGAGATCGGTAAACATGAATACGACCGCTGTGTGTTGTATGGAAAGTTTTTTCGTCGGTAAAGATTACCTGGTTCCAAAAATTTATATCATGCACTAAAAATTCAAGCGCAAATCCTAGTCGAGCTTCTTTGTGTTCATCTTTAAATACTTAAGTCTTTCTGCGCTGCTAGATGAAAGTGTAGCTCTTTTCTTACTTGCCGGCGACCAGTCTTACCCGATCTAGGAAAATTCGTTTCTTCAGCAGCCTGATCAACAGAGTGAAATGGCTTTTCAACTAATGTATTTACCCATTGCAAATCTTATTATTGAGTTGATATCTTTCGTCGCCCTGATGGTAAATAATCTAAGGTCTAAGGGGGAAGGGGTGTGGAGTGGTATCACACCCCTTCATTTACATAATCAGTCGGCAAATCTCGACATTTCCAATGATCGACGTCCTCCAAAAATATTTAATAATCACAAATTACAATAAAAAATAATTTAAGAATTTTAAAGAAACTCACTTAAGTTTCAGTTGCATTTATTTTATCGAGCGGAATTTAAAGCTCCTCTACCCTCTTTTGACACTGAGAAAATTTGAGTGTCTGTATTGAAAAGGTTGCTCCATTATTTGCTGTTTTTAACCCTATCTAAAAAGGAATTACTGCAACTTGCAAAATGTAAAGAAAGCATGTCAAACGTTATACCTAATGTTAATGTCGACGGAACTCTAAATGTGGTCTTTTCTTTTTCTTTCAGTAAACTGAAGGCGGTTAAATATTGTCTTCGGTCTACACAACGGTCTACAATGGACGGTGCGAAAGAGACATTACCGACACGATAAATTTATCAAGTATAGTGGAAAAATGGCGGATCTTAAAAGAACGACGTATTTCTGTCAAATATAATGTATGATTTCTTATTTTTTTCATTATGTTTTTTTAATTGAATATACTTATTGACGTATATCCTGACACATTTGGCACATTGGCACTTTATTTTACATATTATGATAAATTTACATTATATTACAGTTTAGAACAAATATAAAATATATAGAAGTAATAGTATAGAAGTAATAGTATTAAAAAATCCGCGTGCAGTACAGTACACGTGATAGAAGTGAATACTTCTTTACCGATTCGTTGAGAGACTGAGAGAGAGAGAGATGGGGAGAGAGATGGGAGAGAGAGAGAGAGAGAGAGAGGGAGAGAGAGGTATTGTACATATTGGCTTTATGGTAATGGTGCTGCAATCTAAATCGTCATTTTATTCCGTAGATACCCCTCTACTCAAAGTGGAGGACGGGCCCTGGATCTTATGTTTCAGCACGACTGATGCGAGAAGGAGCAGGCGACACCGAAGAAAAGAGCAGGACCAAAGAAAGTGGACCGAGAAGACACTAAAACAGCCCAATCCAGTGGACGGCGAAGCTGACTTCCTTGCCAAACCACACACTTGACCTGACGCTGAGCAAGCGAGATGATAGCTAACCAGGTCGTGAGCTCCGTCATCCTGAGCTACAATGCTCATCCTCCCATATCAACCTGAATGCCGTGCAGCTGGGCTCTAGCAAAGTCCGGCGAGAGGCAGGAAGGATTCCTCAAACATCCGACATTACACCCCCGGGGGAGATACACACCGGCGAAGAAAGTCAAGAGCGCCAGAAGCAAGGCTCTGCCAGTGGGGCTCATCAGCCAGGACCGGGGAACGCTGCGCAACTTCGCGTGACACTGACACTGGGGAGGGTCACGTGAAACGCGCGGCCTACCCCTTGCGGGATGGCCTCGGCCTACATAGATATTAGGGGTAAAGAGCGATGGTACTGCTCGGCCCCTCTTATCGAGGTCACATACTTAGCTAAGAATATTGGCGTCGCCCTGATCCAGGATTTCTACCAATTGTACCGTTTATTTTCCACTTTTTTAAAATGTTCAACACCGAAGAATTTTTGTTAATATTATAACGCAGTGCAATTTGTCTCATTGACCGTCCATCTTCTGATTTAGCAAAATAGCAATAACGCCAAATTGAAATAAATAGCTTATATATATATATATATATATATATATATATATATATATATATATATATATATATATATATATATATATATATATATATATATATATATATATATATATATATATATATATATATATACCCTGGTTAACAAATCGACGGTGGATACTCACAAAAACGGAATGATGAGGTTGTCGTCTATTTTGAAATCTTCTTCGATACTCCCTAGCTGCGTATCTTGAAGTCCCATTTGCGAACCAATAAATAAAATGAATGTCGGCTTGTTCGCTATTTGTAAATGTAAACGGCATGTTACACTAATTAAAATCTGGCAAATCACATAAAATAACTTTTTAATCTTAAAAATAATAATTAATAACAGTGAAAATATTCAAGATGAAGCAAAATTGTTTGTAGATAAACTTATAATACGTCAAACTGTCGTTTCAAAATATGACATAATGCTTACTTGTTTTCCAAGGAGTATAATATTTTGTTGCAATTATTACGTACAGTTACAAATACGCTAGTTTTAAATGGAAATTATTTAGCAAACAACAACAAAAATTGAAACAGAAATTGGTACATGCACAAGTTTAATAAAACTTAAAGGAAATTTTTAAGACTTTTGGCAACTGCACAATAATCTATTGTATTGTAAGTACATTTGTAATTTAACAGATTTCAACATATAAAAGTATTGTATTTGAGTAAGGCTTGATATAACAAATATTTATTTTGACTACATTGTAAAAAGATAAAGAATAAGAGATTTCGGCTTTTTAGAATCCTTAACACACCATATTTAGGTAGGTTTCGTTGAAAGAATTAAATATTTAGCCGATAATTATTATTGCTAATAAATAAATTACTTAATTTAGTACCACATCAAACACTAAAAATCAAAATAACTAGGAACCGCACAGGAATTTCGAAACAGAAGAAGGGACATTATTTTTGTTAAACTGTATGTAGATAATGAAAATAACAGTTTTTTTTAAATAGTCTTTGGCGTAGATGTTCTGTTTACGAAAGGGGTGGAGCACCCCTTCCACCCCGCCACTGTGCAAGTTTTTGAACATTCTTACCGCTTGTTTTATGCGCCTTAATTAATAGGCATTATCCCCCAAACATGAAAAAATCTAAGCGTTCGTTTATAAGTCATAAAGAAAATTCGAGAAAAAAAATATAATAACGACATTACACTGTCAGAGAAACAACGGCCAATATCTCTAAAACTGTCATAGTTAGAGCAAAATTACAAGAGATCAAAATTGTTACTAAGGGGCCGTTATTTTAGAAATATGTATCAGATAATGTCAGTGGCGTACGAAAAAAAAGTTCTATTATGCAGAATAGTCGAAGTACCCGAAAAAAGTAACATCCACTATAGTATTTTCGACAGGAACAATACAACATGTTGATCCTATGCAGGTTAAAATATGTGTAAAATATTTAGTGAATATATCATTCCGTTCAGAAAATATTACACATTAATGTAAAAAAAAATTAAATTTTAACACCCTGTATCTTCCTTAGGAAGCTAGATCGGCCATATCTTTATAGGCACTTTTCTTTTTAAAAACGTGCGTTCTATCCCCTGTTAAAGTTTGTCTACAAAAAACTGACTCACCCTGTGTATATATATATATATATATATATATATATATATATATATATATATATATATATATATATATATATATATATATATATATATATATATATATATATATATATATATATATATATATATATATATATATATATATATATATATGTATATATATATATATATATATATATATATATATATATATATATATATATATATATATATATATATATATATATATATATATATATATATATATATATATATATATATATATATATATATATATATATATATGTATATATATATATATATATATATATATATATATATATATATATATATATATATATATATATATATATATATATATATATATATGGGGCATATCAGTTTTTGCACATTTGCAATGAATTTAGACAACTAACTGAAAATGTCACAAAAATTAAAGTTAGCAACTAGACAACTGTTCACAACACATAATAATAATATACACAAATCAATATACCAACAAATCCCCAGTAATCCAAGTGTCGGGTGACCTTGAATACCGATACGCGACAAAAGCCACTGGTATTTGACAGTTGTCATGTTATGAAGTGTCCAGCTTTCGTTCATTTTGCTTAAGTATTTGTGACTGTTTCCTGTTAATTTTTTGTGTTTAGGTCAATTAAATTATTATTTGTAAACAACACAAATTAAGTGTGACCAGTGCAATAAAGAATTATATTAAAATATGGAGAACAAGGAGAACAAACGGCAATTTATAACCGAACCTCAAAAACGAGCATTAATTGCTTGCTGCATTAATCAGAATTAAATAAAAGAATATATATATATATATATATATATATATATATATATATATATATATATATATATATATATATATATATATATATATATATATATATATATAAATTTAAAAAAACGCTTGCCTTAACCCACTGCAGTTGCTGTTGCTACCGATATTGCTTTATTGTTGCTCCCATTTGCAAAAAAAATGAGAGCAACTAGAACCTTTAAATAATGAGGTTGGTATGAATAAATAATTTGCAACGAAGCATCTACAAAAAAATCTTACTTTTGTTATTTTATCTATTGAAGATTCTCTAAGTAGGCGGTGTAAGATATTGATCGCAAAGCTCTACTAAACATCTGACTAATTGTTTAGATAGTCTGAAATATTTAATGAAAAGGCAATCCATTCGTTGTCTTGGTTATAGGGCTGCTTCTTCAGCTTCTTCCAGTTGTAAAAATAACAATAACTGCAAATATTGAGCTTCTTCGTCTTCCATGTTTGTTTTTATCACAATGATATTAATATAAACAATTTATATTATTACTATCTTCAAATTACACATTACCTACACAAACTCAAAGACACACATAACGTCGCACAGCAGTCAAAGAATAAAAACATAAACAGTGAGGTTAGAAACACTAATTTTCCCTTACGAATTTACTGATTCCCCATGAAAGTAGGACGGGAATAATTTCTCGGAGTTTTGTGAGAAAAAATTATCAGGAGAACTTTCGAGAATGACAAAAGAAGGTTCTTATGAGATATGACGTCATTTTCGTCGGGGAAAAAATTCTCATTGTTTCAAGAATCGGGCCCCTGGGCGCACAGTCAGTATTCGGTCCCGGGTCCAGTTCCAAGTTGCGGGACCTGGGGACCCGGACTATAAAGTCCCGGGACTAGCCCCAAGGTCTCGGTAATAGTTAAAATGGGAAATTTTCGTGTCATTTTCAATTTGAAAAATTTTGCATAAGAGACGCATGAAAAAACATTGAGCTATTTCGTAATTTTTAGAGGTGGTATATTAATATGGCTCCAAGTCATTTAAATATTTAACTTGGAGCTCATTTTCAAGAATAATACGAAATATACCTGTTGATGATTGGAATTTGTGGTAATAATAATTTATTATAGAAGTTAAATGTTCATTAATCAGGTGAAGGACCAGTCGACTAACGTTGACAAAAACAATGGTGAGGGAAATAAGAAATATAAATGTGCCAATATGTTTCTCTGTTGTCTTCTACGCTTTAGGCCTCCTTTCTTCTTGTGGTTCCAAACCATAAGTGAAACGTTGACACAATAGGGTAAAGCACTGGTGGTATGGATAGGTTAAAGGGTAATATTGTAGAGGTAAAGTAATAAACTAAAGAGTAATAAACAAAATATTATTGCCCTTCATAAAATTGTACAAAAATAAACATGAAAATAAAACGTAATATTTCCCTAATAATATTCATTTTAACCAATTTTCAAGGTCTTCCGACACTCGCATGGCCGGGGATTTTTTACGAAATAAATTATGTACCACCCTCTACATTTCCTAATAAAGTTAGCTTTACGGTAATTACTTCCCCTTCAATTCCTAATTGGATTTGAAGGGGAAGTAATTAAGTTGGTCGTGATCTGTAGAATTTATGACCCAGAGAAGGTCACTCCGAATGGACAAAATGTTAAACCTGTCAGTCGACTAAAAAATTACGTTCTAGGACTCATCAGAAACCTAGTGTTAAAGATTTTTTGTATTCGGTCCACGAGGTCCAAAATTATGGGAAAATAACCGATGTTTTTTTATTTCATTCTGTCCGAGTTCTGAAGACGCTTCAAAACTTTTCCAACCTATTTTCCCAAATCTAAAAAGTTCCAAAATCCAATCGACAGGCAAAACTATTCACCATAATTCTTTTTGGGCGACTGAAAATTGGGAAAATTTCAATATTTGTTTTACCACTTATTTTCGGAATTATGGACGGAAATGTTTGTCAACCATTTTTCCTGCTAATTGAACTCATCAACAGTGGTGCAAAATAATCGACAGATAATTTCATCCCTTGGCTACCCTTTAAAAATTTCCAAAATGTGCCAATTTCAAAAAAGCGTAAGTGTCTATTGATCTACAGTGTCCTTTGTGCTGGTGGAATTTTCATTAATATGTTGAACGGAAACTAGGAAACCCAGAAAAACCTCCCACTACCATGGTGCAGAATTTGTTTTTTTAGGTTTTCCTGGTTTTCTCGGTTTCCGGTCAACATATTAGTGATATTAATTGCACCAGCATAAAGGACACTGTAGATAAATAGACAATTTATTCCGCTTTCTATAAATTGGCACATTTTGGAAATTTTTAAGGGTTACCAGAAATTGTGTAAAGGACGAAATTGTCTGTCGATTGTTCTTCAACACTCTTTATGGGTCCAATTAGCAGGAAAAATGGTTAACTTCATAATTCAGAAAATTAGGTGGAAAAACATCCGATTTTGGAATTTTCCCATTTTTCAGTCGCCCAAAATAAATCTGGTGAATAGTTTTGTCTGTCGATTGGATTTTGGTACTTTTTCCATCTTGGAAAACAGGTTGGAAAATTCACATCTCAAACAGTTTTTTTTAATTCGGTTATTTGCCCATAATTTTGGACCTCCTGGAACGAATGCAAAAAAATAATTAGCACTGCGTTTCTGATGAGTCCTACAATGTACCTAATATTTTAGTCGACGGATGGATTTCACATTTCGTCCATTCGGAGTGACTTTCTCGGGGTTATAAATTTTATAGATCACGACCAATAACTAACCGACCGACGCCCACGGCATCTGGGAGTTTTTAGCATTCCAGCTCCTTGGCTATAAGACGTTCTATTTTTTGCTCACAACGGTACCTACAATGAACCAGTGGGAATTATACAGAAATTATTTCGTCATGTATATATATAGCTAGCTATAATTGTCCGAGATGGGTAAACAATCACCTGTCATTATAACATGTAATCGTGTGTTCGGTACTCTTCAATAATATCTAATCGTATTTTTTTGAGATTTTTATTGTAGATATACAGTTAATATCACATAATGAGGATAACATTTCGCTATTTAAGTGCCTTAAAACTACTTTAATAGATAAATAAATACGGTAAAGGATTAAAAATACCAAAGGATGTCGCGTCGGCGATAGAAATCACTACACAACGATTTGTAAAAATATCTAGAAGAAGTTGGAACTGGTTTTTCGGTTTGGGCCTGTCAGTGGTGTGTTAGGTGTGCGGGGTACCGGTGACGCATCCCTAGAAAAAAATAAACAATAGACAATGCTTTACGAGATGAATAGGGCACTTTAACGATACCCTACTTTTTATATGGGGTTATAGGTATTAATGAAAGGTGTTATAATCCATATCGCGCAAATTTAAATGAATGAAGAGAAAATATAACTAACGTATTGGTATTTAATACTATTCCTCCTGAAATGATTCAGAATGTGCATTGTGCATGGAAAAAAATGGAGGCCATTTTCAGCAACTGATTTATTAGAATGTTTAAATTTCCTGTTTTCCTTAAAGATTAAGTTATTGGTTATTAACCCTAGTTGGTAGTTATTAACCCTAATTGGATTCTAAAATCCTCAAATAAAATCCTACCCAAAAGTTTAATACAAATAAATGTCACCAATTTGTTGTTGTTGTACTATTTAAGTAATCAATCTCAATACAATTTTCTTTAATCTTATACTCCTCACAAAATATATTTTAATATACCTACAAATGATTCAGTTTATTATCATGGGGTTTTACAAACATTAATAGCACTTTGATGGTCCTCAATTCCTCAAATAGTTTCACTTTTATTTTGATTTAACAGAAACATTGAAAATATACGCGAAGAAGATTATGAACAGCGGCATCATCTGTAGGTGGCAATATTGTAATATTTAATTCACTTTTAACAGATGTGAATTTTTTCAGGTAGAGATTATATCATAGTAGGTTGTCTCGTACCACGATACCAATGCTTTGCTGACAATATCTGGGAGTTCCTTTCTGTTTGCATTCTCTGATCCTAACAGAATAGCGCAATTCCTCACATTTCCAAAAATTTCGAAATGCTCCCAATTTACTTTCCCTAAATCCTTATTTGCGGAAGGATACCACAAGCTCCTTAGCTTGTGGTATCGCATCCAGTTAAAGCGTGTGAAAAAAGAAAAATTTTGAATTTCTTTTCGTCATGCACATATTGCATCGATTTAATATCACGCTTTTTATCACTGAACATAGATGACTGCAAACAAATATTTCGTGTATTATGGTAAAGGAAAGGTACAAGAATATAAACCCGGTCAAAGTAGCTCAAAAAATTACCTCTATTTTTTGAGCTTACAATAATTCGCATAGAGCTGAAAATTGTTACGAATTCTGGGAAAACCATTGTAAATAAAATGTTAAAACTCCCCATCGATCCCACATCTGCAAAAAAAAATTAGATATAGCGATTCGAAAAGTTGAAAAAGTTGAAAAGTTTGATTCGAAAAGTTCTTCATAATATTATGCACGAGTACGCCGATACATCATTGATGGACCCCGCGATACTTGTAAAAATATTGGTCTGTGTAACTTACACGTACACATTGTACGTATGATTCTGAGAATATAAAGGGAACATAAATATAAAGATAATATAAAGGTAAAAGATATAAAGATATAAAAAAAAACACTAAACGAGTGCAATTAGCTTGTCTGCAACCTCTGATTCTGCTCATCAGCATCTCTTCCGTGTTCATTATCAAGTTCAAGTGTGACTTGGTAATCAACTGCACCCAGAAGACTAGGGTTGGAACTTAATTGACAATACTTTGGAACCAATCTATAGGCTTTACTCCCACCTGCACCGGAAAAACTCAACAATACAATTTTTTGCAATTGCAAGAAGGGGTGTAGTGCTAAGTGCGGCTGCAGCAAAAAAGTTGCAAGCAAGAAGCAAAAGCAAGAAAGAGAAGGATGAGGAGTAGGAGGATGCGGAGGAGAAGAAGAATAAGGAGAAGGAGAGGACGGCGAAGGAGAAGGAGAAGAAGAAGAACTTCCATTAGAGAATTACCGTTTTATAATTATAGTTTTCCCCAATTACTCATAATTGACACCGCTTTCATCATTTCCAATGGTACCAATTTTTATGGCACTTGAAATATTTAATTACATTTTTCCGATCTCGCGCAGCCTCGCTGCGCATATAAAGTCACGTGGCGTGATCATGTGTCTGGGACTATTTTGACACAAATATTTTGACTTTGATCGATTTTGTATTTAATTTTGTGTATATTGTAAACCTTCTCTAACCTATGGTATATTATTATAATTAAGAAAACTCAAAAATGGCAAATTACTGTTGTGCGAACAACTATGCAAGTAACAGCAGATATAATAAAAATACCAGTTTTTTCAGCATACCTGTGGATAATATTAGGTATGTAATTATACAACTTTTTATGTATTGAGATATTACTGGAAATATTAACGATTTTTTCAGACAATTTCAATGGCTGGAACAAATTGGTAGATTTGATTTAATGCAAGAAAGAAGTTGTCACTAAAAGACTTAGGGTATTCAAAGACTTCAAGTAAATGTAACAGTAGGCCTGGCAAATATGCCGTTCGGGAGAAAAAGACGGACGACTAGAATGGCACCAAAAACGTAAACAATTCTCTATTCCTCGTCTCCCCGTGTTTATTCCTAGATACCAGAGACATTTTCTCTGGAAGCGTTTTGCGCTAAAAAGCACAACAAAGGAGTTAAAGACCAAAAACTGGAAAAAGTGTGGATGTTTGATGGTTATATCCCCCTCCTCAAGCAAGCGCAGAGATGGGGATGACGGAAACTTGGAATTGTTACCTTCTAACCATCTCGAACAACTTATAAAAAACAGACTTGCCGGACCTATTGCGCGAGGGAATCCCCTGACGACGACTGGAGTATTGTATTAGATTTTTCGATAGTGCTTCATAACAAATCAAATAATAGTTCTTAGTGTTGTAAAATAAAATTTATCAGAAAATACATATTTATTAGATACCTATACGTATATACTGTTCAATATAACTTTAATATGTATATAAATATACCTTCCTAAATACAAATCATTGTGGTTCTTGATATTTTAGACATGTTAAATTTTCAAACTCAAACCGTTGAAATACACAATCTCATTTCATTTTATCTACCAATTCCTCGAGCCAATGTCCTGAAGTTCTCACCTTTATATTTTATATGTGACACTTACTATACAGAATCATGATCAACCTAATGTATTTCATTCAAATGTTCAAAAGGCGCCAACCAGGAATGCAACTTCTTCTCTGTCAATATTCTCTGATATTATGGCACAATTATGAAACAAAACTTTTTGTTTTGTGTCTTTTTGAATGTCATAAATGGTGAATCTTATGAAAAGAAGCGTAAGAGAAATGTTTATAGATAATTGCATGGCCTACAATTTTTGTCTGACCTATTTTGATGATAAAATGGCTGCAAAATGCAACAAAGCAACCCATATTTGCGAATTTTTACCTCGAATAAATTTTTTTGCAGATAAAAATTTTAAAAATAAATTGTTTTCACATTTCATTTATAATGGTGTTCCCAACTGTCGTACCAATTTTCAGCTTTATGCGATTTATTGTAACCTTGAATGTCTTTTTGACCGGATTAATATCGGTGTCGTCAACAACAACTGTTACATGCGTTTCTTCTGCCAAAGTCAGTGCTATTTTTATAATACCTGTGTCAGCATCTTCTGTAATATAAATAACAGTGTGGCCATTCGCATATAAGTGTTTCCCATTATTAGAAAGAAAGGGTCTTTTGGCAAAAAAAAGTGGAGAGCTCTCGCTTTGTTACTTTGTCTCAATAATAGAGTTTCTTGATTAAATAGACACGGAGGAAAAATAGATAATTTATAATTATTGAAGTTCTCCTTTAATTATTGCAGGATTTACAGATAACCATACCAGCATCTGGGTGAGGAGTCCTTTTCTTATTATCTTATTTTTAATATATGTAAACATTTTACTTCCAAAAACCATTATTATATTTTTTCGAGCGTGAAATACCGTGTAATTTTTAATTTTCCATGTGTTTTCAAGATGACGGGCAAAAAACGAATTTTGCACGCTCAGTTCTAGACTTTTAGTATTTCAAAAAGATACCAACAACGACGAAGAATAGATAGAAGAAATGATAACAACATGTTCGACCTTTTGCTGAGTTACATGGGCAAAATTATTTACTTATGAATTAGAGTGGCCGACCAATATAGCACACCTAGTGTAACATTTTTTAAAAATAGCTGATATCACCACATTACAGTGACCTGTAATCATTACAGTGACCACATTACAGTGACCTGTACAGTAATCCCAGACATGAATCCCATCGAGCATCTATAGGATCAATTAGGAACTGAGTACGATCTCGCGAAGGCCTCTAATGACTTTACTTTTAGAAATGGCTAATGTATTATTAGAAGAATGCGATAATTTATCACAACAGATGATAACCAATTTATTTCCCGTATGCCAAACAGATTAGAAGCTCTTTTTTTTAAGATAAAACTATCAAAAAAACAAAATATTCGTTAGGTGTATCAATTCCATTTTTTTTAACGCTCTTTTTTATTTCTTTACCAGTATTAAAGTTAGAGCACTTTGAATTTAAACTAAAATTGGGAACTGCAGTATTCCATATCTAGATTTTTTCTAAACAAAAAAATTAAAAATATATCTTGCTATATAAACATAAACATAGATATGTTAGCTCAATATGTAGGTACACATACCCTCTCGTATGGACGTAAAGCTGCCTGTTCCTGTTCAAGAAAGCATCATTCCTCCTGTTCATTAAGTTACCATTATTCATATTCCTGTTCGCGAGGGGCCCTGGAGACAGGAGGTTTTGGTTTTTAAGGTTATTAGTTAACACTGATTGGCTCCTTTCTAAACCTCTGGGTTCATATAGGAATGGGCTTGGGCTTGGGCTTGATACTACACTCGGAGACTTTAAAGGGTCAAAGCCTGGGTAATACTTGGGACGACTGTAAAATTAAAAAAAATAAGGTATGTTGTTTAGATACACATTTCTAAATTAATAGGGGAAGAACAAGAACAACTAGCTTTACAATTATAAATATCATGTTATTTTTTTTTTTCAAAAGGCGCCAAATGTTAGAAGGAATATAGGAATAAGATATTGGTTGCAGACTTTTTGTTGGTAAATTTTTTTAGGTCGGTTGGTAGGTGTTATCTTTAGCTTATCGTATTTATTTATTTAGCGTATCTTGAGCAGCGGTACTTAGGACTTGGGTTTTGGGAGGCGAATGCTGAAAATCTGAGAGCGGGGAGCGAAATCTTTAGTACCGGCGAGTGTTCGAGCGGGTTTTATTACATTTGTTTTTTGTGTGCGCGTTTTGGTGAATAGGGAATAGAGAATAGGGAAATCTGTCGTTAGATGACAGGAAGTGTTAGAAGCCAGGGCAGAAATAAATAGTGCGACAGTCACAGTATGGAAACGTGAACATAATGCTTAGTGTATGATGTGCGAAATGTGACTGGATTACTAGAAAAAACTAGCGAGCTAGGGGCTCTTTTCTTCTCTTCTTCGATCTAATAAAGCAGTGCTAGACATTTCATTTAACTATTAACAATCACTAGTGTATGTAAGCATAGGCGAGTGAGTAATCTTTCGCCTGAAAGATCCATATATAGAGTTCACGTGTAGGACGGATTTTGATTTGATAGATTGCTTTGTAAAATAGTAAATTGTCCCGTGGGGGAAGTTTTTTTATTTAGGAGTATTTGGTCTGTACAGTTGCGGCCACCCAAATGTGAACGAATTTTGGTTGTCATATAAATTTCAGCTGAATTTTATCGTTGTAAGTCAGACTTTGTTTAGTGGCGTACCAGAGAGAGGGTATATTCATAAATATATATATATATATATATATATATATATATATATATATATATATATATATATATATATATATATATATATATATATATATATATATATATATATATATATATATATATATATATATATATATATATATATATATATATATATATATATATATATATATATATATATATATATATATATATATATATATATATATATATATATATATATATATATATATATATATATATATATATATATATATATATATATATATATATATATATATATATATATATATATATATATATATATATATATATATATATATATATATATATATATATATATATATATATATATATATATATATATATATATATATATATATATATATATATATATATATATATATATATATATATATATATATATATATATATATATATATATATATATATATATATATATATATATATATATATATATATATATATATATATATATATATATATATATATATATATATATATATATATATATATATATATATATATATATATATATATATATATATATATATATATATATATATATATATATATATATATATATATATATATATGTATTACCTAGGTATTTTATATTACAATGATCAGTGGAAAGACGAAACGTATATCTAGTATGAAAAGGTTGTCCATAATATTACTACTTCTGTAATCTTCCCTATCTACATAGTATAATTCTTAAAAAGGTTAATAAAACAAAAGTGAAGAAAACTAATCTCTATATTTAAAAATTAACACAACAAAATATTAATATTAGTAAAAGTTGGATATTTTATATTAACAAACCCTGGCAAGAGGAACAACAACTAAAAAGGCCTAATAGGCAAGGTGCAATACTTTGGTTCAATGTATCTATCAGAAACCTTTCGAAACTGCTGTGAAAGTTCGAGAACAAACATTATTTCCAGGGTCTGTCAGAACACCACGGAGACGTCTAAAATAATCTGGCCTTATGAACTGCGCTGCTGCTCACAAGTAAGTGTAGCCGTGTGTGGCCTGCGTGTTCCTCTTTGCCGCTACTTCCACGTTACCAAACCAAATTTAAGGGCCCAGTAGACATTTTGGGGAAGTCTTAATTAGTGGTAGTAATCTGGTTTAAATTCCGCAGTTCTTCCGGAAATAAAATGTAGATAATCTGGTGTCAGCGCTACACTGCTATTTTAAATAACCACCCGTTAGGTAAGGCAGCGTCGCCGTCGTCTACAGGACGCGACGTGCGGGACGCCGGTCCTTGAAGCCTAACGGGCTGTCGTTACAGTATAAAGGCAACTATTACCAAAAATTAGAAACCAAATGAAGAGAAGAAACAGAAATAACAAGTTAGATATTACATTAAGAACTAGCGAAGACAAAACAGAATATGAAATTTTAAGTAGAGAATTCGCCAATAACAGGAATGCCACGAACGAAATTAAAACAGTGGAAGAACCATGGACCGAAATAAAACAATGATAGAAGCGACGGTCATGAAATGCAATAAGGAAATTAAGAAGGAGAAAAAGTATGGTTTGATAAAGAATACAAGACAGAGCTTGAAGTTAGAATAAAACTAGAGCAAAATATGCTACAGGAAGGGACAAATTAAGCACAGAAGAAATACGAAGAACAACGGAACTCAAAGTGTATGTTAAGAAAGATGAAAAGAAAAAGATATGAAGCTGTATTAGAACAAGTGGATGATAATCACAAAAATAATAACATTAGAAACCTATACCAAGGTGTGAAGTATATGAGATACCATCTAAGACTTCTATAAAGATAAAAATAGAAAAAAAGAAACTGGAGGGACATATAACTAATATAGAAGAAGGAAATGTGGTACCAGTCCCGAGTAAAGAGAGTATTAAGGATATTATTTCAAAACGGAAAAATAATAAGTCCAGGAAATGACAATTTGACAGCGGAGCTATTTAAATATGGAGAAAATGAGTTAACCTGTCCAACAGAGAAGATATGGGAGAATGAAGGACTGTCAAACGAATGGACTGCAGCAACATTCTGCCCAATAGATAAAAAAGAAGACAAGAGAGAATGCCAAAACTATGGGGGTATAGCCTTACTAAATTTAACCTATAAAATCTTGTTAGCAAAAGCTAACAAAAAGATAAGAAATATGATACCTACTCTTAACACTAAAAAAGACGGCGAACCAAGTGAAAGTATAGAATAATAGGACTACAGAATAATTTGAAGTTGAAAACGGTGTAAGACAAGGAGATCCCTTATCATCAGTGTTGCCACTTACATTAATGAAAAATGTCAGTGCCTAGCATTTCCAAAGTACCTATTAGTGATAGTAGGAAATAAAACAAAACTAAGAAAAATAAGAAAGAAAGTAAACGAACAATAAGTAAAAATAAGAATGTATATAAATGGGAAAAAACAAAGTAGGTATATACAAATAATATCAAGAAATTTTTAAAGGTCGACACCAAGACAAAAAACTGGATATGGTTGGGATAAAAGAACCATCGGAGAAGTAATGAGTCTATATAAGGAGACAAACATATAGTAGATGAGTGATAGAAGCGCAATGGTTACGATGGTTAGGACACATTGAGAGAATGCCGGAGGTGATATGAAATATGTTACTGATGAAAACAATTGGAGGAGAACAGAGAAGAGGAATACCGAAAGCAAAATGGAAGGCGAAAAGCGAAGGTCGAGAAAAACTTGCAACAGCTGGAAATCTCTTTAAGCCCAGACATAAATTTAATGAATATAAGTATATGGTATATAAGTATATAGAAATGAAGTATACTTGCCTAATAGTAAATTGTCTCAATGAATCGATGTTCTTCAATTTTTCGTCAAACTCACTTTTGAGCTTTCTTATTGAAACGAAAATGTAAATAACCGCACATACTAAAGTTAAAACTACACCTACGCCACACCAGGCGCATATAGCAACTTGTGTTTTGTACAATTCGAGATCAGCTCTCTAAAAAGAGAAAAACAAATTTTTAAAAATTCATATTTTAATACCAACAAAATCACTTACCAGCTCGCTTACTGGGCTCTCCGTAGTCGTAGCCATAGTTAGGCCGTTATTTACCAATATTTTAAATATTATTTTATAAGTATAGCATTAGAACCCGAACAGCACCGAAGGCAAAATGAAAAAGAACTATAGCATCTTGGAAAGTTAATTGCGTAGCACAGATTTTATTAATAATCTTATCTCAATTGGCTATTAGGTTTTATATCTTAAGTATGTTGCATATATGACGATGTAATTACACATTTTTAGATATATTATAGGTAGGTATAGGTATTTATATACATGTGCTATATCTATGTACCGCAAGGCGCATAAAAAATGGCGCAACAAAATTTCGACGAATTTCATTAGACGGGGATACATATACGCAATAGCAATACAAATAGTAAAGCACTAATGGCCTCTAATATTAAGATTACAACGCCACCTGCGGAAGATACATGAATTACATCAAAGATAAGTTATGTAATAGAATAATTAAACAACAATAGATAGGTCACCGTGTAGCATCGAAGGCTTACTTTAATTCTCGTCAGGTGGCGTATCGCTTAGATGTATTGTCGAATAAAGAATACAAGCAAACCTAACCGCCATTTTAGTGCCTATCGCCCTATCCATTCATTTATCAGTTTAGCATAAACTGTTAATGGCGACAAGTGAAAAAATCAGGTGTAAATAGGTAACTCCCGAATTTTAAATGGCAACCCCCAACTTTTATTGCAGATTCCGATTCTACGATGAAAAATAAGAACTTTTTGTCCCAAACTTTTTTTTGTATACCGGCTACATGTCGCTCAAATCGACGGTCTAAAAATAATAAAGCGGAAGCAAAAGTCCCGGGACGGTCAAATATTTAGAAAGATATGCGTCGTATCGGAAAACAAAAAAATAGGGGTACAATATTTTTGAAAAAACTATTCAGAAATACCAAACTCAACCCTCCCACTCCACCCACTGGGGCGGGGGTGGGGGTAACTGGGTGGGGATATCTTTGGGACAAAAAGTTCTTATTTTTCATCGTAGAATCGGAATCTGCAATAAAAGTTGGGGTTGCCATTTAAAATTCGGGAGTTACCCCCACCCCCGCCCCAGTGGGTGGAGTGGGGGGGTTGAGTTTGGTATGTCTGAATAGTTTTTTCAAAAATATTGAACCTCTACTTTTTTTTTTCCGATACGACGCATATTTTTCTAAATATTTGACCGTCCCGGGACTTTTTTGACACCCGGTATAATTATATAACGCGTTAATTATTGTGCGACTTACAAAATATCCAAAATCAATATTAGCAAATAAATGTAACCTAACTAAAACATTAACTGGAAAAAAACTAATAAATTAATTTTTTGCAGTATTTGAACTAACTCCTGTTGGCATCATTGAACTTTATTGAAAGAGGTAACTGGATCAGCGAGGCCTGGTTTGGATTGAGTAGCCTCGATAGATTTAGGCAACCCGTAGATTTGTGGCATTCTCATCCTTGTCTGATATACACAACGCCCATAAAGCTGTTAATTATGGCCGAGTGCACCGTACGTGTTAACCTGGACTATGTTTAAGCCTGACTTATTTTGACATATTTTCGTGCAAATGTGTCAAATAAGTCAGGCTTAAATGTAATCCAGGATTAACACGTACGGTGCACTCAGCCATTACTGGTGTAAAATAGCGAAATAAACTAGGGAATTGTGAGATACATGGTATATATTTTTTTTTTAAATTCGGTTCGATAAAGTCGGGAAACTAGACATAACACATCCTAGCATTAAGTTCCCAATCCGAAAATTGAGCGGTAGATAAAGGTTTATATAAACAGTCGAATTGCCACGCTGTGAATTTTGGAAACCTTGAAACGTGGGCCTGGTAAACATAATCAGGTGATTGAAAAATATTGCAAATTCGGTTCGAGCGGCGGTACCTACCTAGAACTTGGAATTTGACCGGCGAACGGCTGAAATCTGAGTACGCGGAGCGGGAGGAAATGTTTAGCACTGGCGTGCGGGTTTTATTAGTTTCGTTTTTTGTGTGTGCGTTTTGGTGAATATGGAATAGAGGATAGAGAAATCTGTCGTTAGACAGTGAAGTGTTAGAGGCCAGGGTAGAATTAAAATGGTACGAAGGTCACAGTAGGGAAACGTAAACATAAAGCTTAGTGTGTGCTGAAATCACTGGATTATGAGAATATACCAGGGCGGGACCAGTAAGCCAGAGAGCGGAAGCTAGGAATCCGTTCTTGTCCTCTTTACTAAATCCGTAAGTGATACTTAAGAACTAACAAAACGATAGCAAATGATAGTATAGGCGAGAAAGTAACGCCTTGAAGGGTCCATATATAAATTTCATGGGTAGGATGAAAATTATATAAATATAATTTGCTTTATTGCACTGTAAAACTATAAATTGTCCCGTGGGGGATGTTTTTTTTATTTAGGATTATTTGGTCTGTAGTAAAACGACACAGGATCTGACATATAGTCGACATGAGGAAAAATCATGAACTCCCCAAAGAGGTAAGGGGTGAGAAATTAAAATAAATAGTATAAACAAGGTTATCAAATTCAATAAGTGGCAAGAAATTGGTATGTTAGCATAGATAACTCACCTTATGCCTAAAATAGTGTCGTGTAATATTTGTAGACGAAATAGTTAGCTTAACCCTGCGCATATGCGCTATAAAAGTTGTAGAGGAAAATGCGCTATAAAAGTTGTAGAGGAAACGTAGGATTTGTTTTGCTTAAGATAACCTTAAGTTAGGTGTTATTTTTATTTGTCACATAACTATAGTAATATTTACCGTATAGATTTACCTAGGGGGTACCTAGTAAATTGAGGGAGGTCTAAACTTCAATGTATAGTGTTGATCAGCATCAGTAGCTATTTTTTGTATGTCCTAACAGTGGTCCAGAAATATAGTAATAAACTATTGATTTATTGCACACATCGCTAGTTAGGGGCATAGTTAGGGGTTGTTTTGAGTGTCTCCGTTTATCAGGAGAACGTCATATTGATCTATTCTCATTTAAATGTGTGTAACTATATAAAAAATGAACCTTAATATAGCAAATTTTAACCGGTTTGTAATAGTTTTTCTGGAAAATCCGCCCCATTTAAACTGAGTTTCAGAATTACATCTAGAAAAAACGTGTCCCTCTTTGCTGCTACTGCCACGTTACCAACCAAATTTAAGGGCCCAGTAGACATTTTGGGGAAATCTTAATTAGGGGTAGTAATTTGGTGTTTACATGCCGCGGTTATTCCGGAAATAAAATATAGATAATCTGGTGGCAGCGCTACCGCTCTTTAAAATAACCACCCCTTAGGCAAAGCAGCGTCGCCGTCATCAGCAGGACGCGACGTTCGGGGCGCCCCCGCTCTTAAAGCCTAACGGGCTGACGGTACATTTTAATTTTTTCAGGTATCACAGGTAAAAAGACATAAATTGAAAGAAAGATGTGTATGACTTTTTCATTCCGATATACATTTTTTAAATTACAGTTTGATTCTTAAGAAACGCAGTGACTCATTGCTGTTTGTGAACAATTCGTCATTCGTCTTTATATCATATATAGAGACGGAACAATTGGCACACATCTTTGTAACGAAGTGGAAATTTTTCCAGCCACTTGTTACGATAATAATCTGCAGTATAGTTTAGATTAGATAGTAAGTAAATGTTAACCGCAGAGATTCATTTATTTTCCGTAGTATTTACCTCTTAGTCTGAACTCAGTTCTGTTTATATTAGACACGGTCCAATATCTGCACCAAATATGCATAAAGGTAGATAATCGCCTTGCCACCGATCCGTCATAATGTTAGCGCAGGAGCTCCCACTACGGCGGCCCCAACTTAACACTGCGAGCATTATGAAGGATCTGGTTAATTTAGAGTCGAATAAAAAATAAAATTCACAAAATTACTAAATTCAGTTAACAACACCGATCCGTAGCAGCTACCATTGCGAAGCAGCAAAAGTGTAATGTTACCCGTTTAATATATTATTTCATAGTTAGTGATTGAAATATTTTGCTAATATCTTGAACTTAGAAATTAAAATTCTATTACCGTTTTAAAAGAGACTTTAGGAACATGTTTATATGTTAGTTAATACTCATTTAATTTTTAATTTAATTTTTTTAATTAATTAATTTAAGTTAATTTTAATTTAATTTAATTTAATTTTTGTTGTTGTTTTATTAGTGATTTAAAGAAAAATATGTATATTTATTATACTATCTTTTTTCCTTCTTTTTCTATTAACTGTAATTATTTATTACTTTAAATAAATATTTGTTGTTTAAATATAAAAAAAAATAAAATCAAAATGTAAGTGAGATGCCACAGCATGTATATACAGCGTGGCCTAAACGTTCATAGACGTCGCTGTCCGTCAACGTGTTAAATGGGTAGCTGTTATTTTACTAAAACAATGCAAAGTCATAAAATACGGAATAAAATTGTAAGTTTTACCGTTATCAAAATTTCAGTTATCTTGAAATGGCAATAGAAATTTAGAATATCAGTTCGAAGTTCGAATATTAGTTAAAATGTTTCCAATTATTACCGAATTATGGCAATTTGTCTAATTTCTGGCGGTATATAGTGAAATATGTTACAAGTCTTATGCTTAATAAATGTTTGCCTATGTTTAAAAGATATTTAAGGAACATACTTATATGTTAGTTAGTGATAATTTTATTTTTTGTTTGTTTTGTTAGTGATTTAAAAAAAGATTATATATATTTATTATACTATCTGTCTTCTATCTTTTTCTAATAACTGTAATTATTTATTAGTTTATCTACTTAGAGTAAACATGGACAAAAGTCCGCACCCGGGTAAAAGTCCCATTAAAGGTGGGGAGAAGTGGGGGATGCGGAACGGTTCTTTTCTGCTATCGTCAGTTGAGACGTAGTGTCGTGAGTAGGTGTACGTGTTTGTAGTTCAATCCGAATTTGAAAATGAGGTAAGTGGAAAAACGATTCGCTTGCTATAGTTTTTTATGACTTATTATTATTAGTCAATAATTTTGTAAAGCCTTTTGCAAAAGTCAAGCAACTGTTTTCGTAAGCATACCTGCATCTTAGCGACAGAATCATGCTACGAGACGGTTCATTATATGAACGGAAGATGGCGCTACCATGTCCTTATTGAAATAAATACATGAAGGGGCAAAATACCGCATGCGTGACGGAGGCAAAAGTCCCCAATGCGGACTTTTGCCCCCCTTTATAAATTTTTAAATAATTCTACAAAAAAAATTTCTTCCAGATCTTACAAGACAAAAACGGATCGAAAACCTATCACACCTGAAATGTTAGTGGAAGCGAGGAGACGACTGCAAGAAGGGCAGTCCAATCGAAGGATAGCGCAGACTTTTGGAGTCGATGAATCATCCTTGAGAAAAAGATTGAAGCGGGGATTTGGCGTTACTTCATTAGGAAGATTCAAATCTACATTCACGGTTGGGCAAGAAGAAAGTTTAGCTGATCATTGTAGACAAATGGACTTGAGGTTTTACGGAATTACAAGAAAACATTTTCGGCATTTGGCTTTCGAGTTTGCTTCGCAAAATAACATTAAAACTAATTTTAATCAAGTGACACAAATGGCGGGAGAGGATTGGACCCAACGATTCTTATTTCGACACAAATTATCTTTGAGAACACCCCAGAAAACAAGCCTCGGGAGAATTATGGGTTTCAATCGGGTTCAGATCGAAAGATTTTATGATAATTTAACAGAAGTTATGTCCAAGCATGGTTTTCCTGCCAGCCGCGTATTCAATGTCGACGAGAGCGGTATAACAACCGTTCCCAATAAAATTCCAAAAGTTATATCAGCTAAAGGCAAGAGATCTGTTAATAAAGTAGCTTCTGATGAACGAGGTCAGCTGATTACCGTGGTCTGCTGCTTCAGCGCCAGTGGAAATTATGTGCCACCGGCGTTAATTTTTCCCCGAAAGCGTACAAAAATTGAATTGCTTAATGGGGCACCACCTGATTCAGTAATGTTCATTTCAGACCCTGGATATATGAATTCGCAATTATTTATCAGTTGGCTGGAACATTTTCAAAAACATGTTAGAGGATCTGCTGAAAATCCAGTATTACTTATCCTTGATAACCATTCATCACATGTTACGCTAGAAGCTGTAAGTTTTTGCAAATCCAACCACATCCATCTATTGAGTATACCTCCCCATTCAAGTCATAAAACTCAGCCACTCGATAGATGTTTTTTTTAAATCTTTAAAAGATTTTTATGGCCAATTGTGTGATCAATGGCTGGTTAACCATCCAGGTCGAGTAATAACACAATCAGAAGTCGCCCAGATTTTCGGCGAGGCTTATGGGAAAAATTGCACGATTGGGAAAGCCATGAACGCATTCAAAGTATGCGGCATTGTTCCGGTGAACCGATTCATATTTAGCGATGAGGATTTTCTTCCAGCCAGTGTCACTGATCAGACAGTTGAGAATGAAAGCGATGTAGGGGGTGCAGAAATGGACCAGGATGAAGAGGATAATGAACCCTTGTCCAATTTTGTAAAACAAAACACATTAGGATCAGGACCTTCAGAACAATTATCGTGCGGAAATTCACCATTTTCATCGCAGCAACCGTCTACCATAACACCGAACGTCCACCACACCACACTGAATTGCCGGACACCACAACCAACTTCGTCAAGGAAAATACTCGACGCCTCTTTACCAGTGTCTCATCCTGAACCATCTACATCAAAACGAAATATTTGTAACTTGACACCACAACCATTTCCCTCAAAAGAAATTAACGACACCTTTTCATCAACACTGCTGCTATCTACAAAAAGGAAGTCATGCTCGGCTGTATCAATTGATCCTTCTCATGTGATCTCACCTACAGATATCTTACCTCTTCCCAGAATTTCCCAAAAACGTAAAAGGATGAGAAAGGGGAAGAAATCTGAAATCTTGACCTCCACGTCTAATAAAGAGGAATTGGAACGAGAAAGAGAAATTAAGTTGCAAAACGAGAGAAGAAAAGCAAGAAACGCGAAGAAAATGGGCGGACTTGTGCTGCGTGAACTTTCTTCTCAAAAAGTACAGCCATGTCGAGGGGAAACACAAGAGGAAGTTGTTTGCCCAGGTTGTAACGAAATTTATGAAAATCCACCAGATGAGGACTGGATTGAATGCAGTAAGTGCCATAATTGGTGGCACGAAAGCTGCTCTAATTATGAAACCGGAGAGTTCAAATGCGACTTCTGTTGAACATTATTAACTCATCCGATATTTTTTTGTTACATTTTGATTTTTCAATATTTTTTATTTTATTACAAGAATATGTAGAACATATACATTTATTTTGCAGTTTTCAAGAGAATAAACTTTATTTTTTTAAAATAACCACGATTTTATTAATTTATAAAAGATACAAACATTTTAAATCGTAGATACATATGTTTGGACTTTTGCCCCATCCATTTGGACTTTTACCCCGCCCCTTGGGGCATAAGTCCTATTATGCAACCCATATAAAAACTTTTTTTTATCCTATTATTTTTCCCTTTTAAGGGCCACCCATTTTATGACGCAATGAGAAATGGTCAAAGTATTCATTAAAAAAAGATTGGCCTTCTAAATATAAAACTCACATATTTAGAAAGCTAAGAAAGTTAAGTGCGGACTTTTGTCCATGTTTACTCTACTATTTTAAATAAATAAAAACAAAACAAATAAAAATAAATAACAATGTAAGTAATTGAGGTGCGACAGCATGTATAGTTTGTAATATCGAAATTTGAGACATAAAAACCCGGGCAAAAACCTCATTATATCGATCTCTTCACACGTGGTACCGCATTTTTAACAGCGTTGTCAAGTATAACTGATTTCCAGGAATTTTGGGAAAAACAAATGATTTTATATACATCGCCCATCACATTATGACATTATCATGTAGTATAACAAAATATTGATCACACTATATACCTTTCGTCATATTATAAAACAATTGGATGATGAATGTGATGCAGAATAATAATGTTTCCCATTCAAATATTACGGATTTATTTTTCACGTTCTTCGGCCGTGTCACATCAGCATCATTGGCATTCATTTTGATGCCTAAATTGCCTAATACCATCGAACGTTCTGTGGTAAAGTGGGGTCAACAATAATTCATGAAATAGAAGTAATAGAGTTATTCTTTAATTTAGTGTATTCTTTTGATGGGTTTTGTGTTAAAATTGATTAGTTATTAGTATTCTATCAATACTCTCTTAGCTTAACAGAATGTAAATAGGGCTGCACCGGGCACAGAATAAATAATCATGTTCTCAGATAGCCCTGAATAAGATAGCTGGGAGCCCTCAATTCAAACGGGTTTACCTAAAAGCTAGTTTGGGACAGCTGCAATCTGCAATACCTCACAGTTTAGGTTTGCAGAGAGACATGTAGAAATCTAATGAGGTGTTCAAACGGCTTAAGTGCAGCACACGATATGCATGTGTTAAGTCAAATTATGTGTTAATATTTCAAGGCAGCAGTTGAAAGAACGGCCAGGAAGATTTGTTACAACCCAACGTTTATTACTCCATATTTGGTGTAGCAAGTATAATGTTGCCAACCGTCCTGATATCGGGACAGTCACCATTATTGACCTCCTGTTATCACGATAGCTATTTTTTGAATGCGAGCGGCAATATGAATGGATACTCCAAGCAATGAAGACCCGAAACTGGGTACAAAACAAAAAACCTGAAACTTGCTATACATGTCCATCAGGAGCTCCTGTCGCATATACTAAATATTTATTACATGCAATAATTATAATAACGGATTTTTAGGGAATATCTGCTACCTAATTCACAAATGACAAGGGTGTATAATAAATAGGTATTGTTATTATTATATCTGCGAAATTTACAGTATTCAATTTATATAGATCGGCTTAATTTGCTGCCTCGAGATTTAATTTAATTTATTTTTTGTGCGATACCAAATAAATACAATACCTACTAGTTTAGTAGAATAAAAATATGATGCTAAATATTCATTATAAGAATGAATAAACGTTTGTTAATAATGAACAATTTAAGCCATAAAATCGTATCATTCATTGCCAATAAGCCATCTGCTTAAAGATATCAACAAAATGGATTTCTTCACAATCTCATCTAATAGTCATATATCTAATTCAAAATTTAAATTCATTATTGATAATAATAAGTAAACTAAATAATAAGTAAATAATACAATACATGTATAAACGACATGGCACCCGATAGGTATATGGAATTGTGAGTTTCACTAGATTTTTCAATTCTGTACATATTCTGATTATACCCACTAAAGAAACAATAAAATGTATGGGATTTTTTTCTGAGCCTACGGGTTGTCTCAAAAAACTAACCCAAATTGGTCATGTTAATAAATTAAATGAAAATGTTGGACACAAATATATGGAAACAAATCAATGAGAAGTGTTTAAAAGTTTTTAGTATATCAGGAGATCAAAATAAAGCGTTTAAGGCAAATTCCAGATTTCCTGGAATTATTTTCTTATCCACATGCTTCGCCTGTGATTTATAAGTATTTTTTATTTCAATCAAAGTTATCGAGAAATCAATAGAGTCTCAAGAGAATCAATAGAGAAATCAATAGAATCCCAAAAACGTCTCTGCTATACTTGCTAATTTAGTTTGCTTAGTTGTAGATATTTTTAAAAGCCTTTCGCCTTTATGGAGGCTCATCAGAATGATGTATGATTGTAAATGATAATAATAATATATATTAAATGGCCAATTAATTAATCAATTAATTAGTGATTTACATTTAATTTATTATTATTATTTAATCATCAAATTAAAAATTAAAAAAATCATAGTATTTTCTCGGTTATTTTTTTAAAAATTTTATAGGGGTTTATAATACTTAAATCTATAATTTTCAGTTAAAAACTAAAGGTTGTGGACCAGCCTACTGTTTGTTAGGTAATGGTCTACTATCTACATCTATTCATATCACAGATAATTTGTCAAGAGCATTAGCACTAGAACTATTAATGTTGACATATTCATATAAAAAGGATATTAGATGCGGTATAAGGCATGTAGTAAATACGTAAATCCTGTAAGGCAAGGGTGGAGTGGACCCATACAAGTAAAACCAGAACCCCCTTCTCGTTGCGTCTCTGGTATGATGACTAGCAAAAGCCGTTAATATAATCAGTGTACTTCGTTTTACAGAGGGCAATTTTAGCATGTAGCTCAGCATTAACAACATCATGCAAGTAATCAAAGGGAATGTTGAGCAGTGTAATGGAGGCCGTTGTTTAAGATTTGTAGCATCCTAGAAAAACATATATTAGTGGTTCGTAAAATATTGTCAATATGCAACCTTCAAACGCATTGATTTAGCCATCAAAAAATGGTCCAAATCTATAACTGATGCTATGAAAGAACATACAGCAACTTCAAGTAGCATATACCAGGAGTCATTGTTTTTATATCTAAGACACACCAGTAACCAAGACAAACCACCTATTACTGAATGTGTTGTGTTGTCAAATAATGCTTGTAAAAATGGATTTCTTGAGCGTGACACTATGTAATCACCCACTACAGCCACTAATCCTAATAGAACGGTTAAATATGTACTTATATTCATGAAACAATTGTAATTAAGCATCGCCAGTCTCTACTGTAGACATTTCTAGGTTAGGTACACAAAACAAAACAGATACCATAAACCACACCTACTACAGTAGGTGTGGAACAAAAGAGCAAAGAATCAAAGGAACTACTCGTCCAAGAACCATAGGGATTTTATTATCGCTTTGTCTTCGCGAAGATACTTATCTTTGGCCAATTTTGCCTTTGTTCATTAGCCAATGTCCATTGTAGTCACAGCGTACACAGAACGTTTCTTGTTCTTAAACTTTTGTGATAAAAGGTGTGCTGTGTATATTTTGTGATATATCGCAAGGGTAATGCAAGGCATTGCAAGGGGGGCAAGGCAAGAACCCGATGCTTGTTTTGTATTTTGTTTTCTTTGATCTAAACCATCTAAATCTTAAATAAACATAAACCAGGATTTAAAAGCGTTTCTAACATAAACAAATAAAAAATACATGTATTAATTTGTAGCTTCGATTCGTATTCAGGTAGTTTCGTGATACACATGTATAATGAATTGTTTATTCAAAGACACAAAATATATATATATATATATATATATATATATATATATATATATATATATATATATATATATATATATATATATATATATATATATATATATATATATATATATATATATATATATATATATATATATATATATATATATATATATATATATATATATATATATATATATATATATATATATATATATATATATATATATATATATATATATATATATATATATATATATATATATATATATATATATATATATATATATATATATATATATATATATATATATATATATATATATATATATATATATATATATATATATATATCAATCAATTTGCATGCTATGTACCTATCTATTTATGCCATGCACTGATATTCCTTATGCTCATAATGATTAATAGATCTAGGTACACGTTTTTAATTATTAAAAAGTTGTATTCGCTATCCACGTAATTATATATTGAATTATAAGGGTGTAAAATATACAGTGACAAAACCTTAAATATTACTCTGTATCAGAACTTGAGTCACTGGATGAAGCACTAGAGCTACTAGTGGAGTCGCTACTACTGCTACTACTCGTGGATGATTCTGAACCTGAACTGCTATCTACACTATCACTTTCATTTATATTTATAGATTTTTTTTTCACCATTTTACTAACTGATGCCTGTAATGCTTCTTCTTTAGCTTTTAGGCGTTTCTTAAGCTGCTGTGCCCTGGAGGATCTATGCAAGTATTTCCTTTTTCCTTTGCATTCATAAGACCAATGTCCATATTCCAAGCATTTTTGACAGCGAACTCCTTGTGGAGGATACGAGGGAGCCTTTCTGAAAGTAGCACTGGGTAAAATACCGGAAAACAGTGAAAACAATGCAACTTACTTTTTTCCAAAATAGGCTTTAGCCTGACCGCCTATGGTCATTTTACAATTTGTTTAGATTCTGAATCGCTTTGTTTTGATTTTTTATGCCGTTTGACAATGACATCCAACATCCAACAACAAACTGCAAACTGCAAACCACGCTCATAGCACATCATAGGGTGCTTTCCGTTCGCGACTATGGTCGACCATAGTCGGTGCGCGTGTCGTTCCTTTCGGCGTAGTCGCCGACCATAGTCGACTATCTCGTACCACGCCTTTTTGCGTGGTTTGTTGAGAAGCATGCAAGTTTGAGCGGGAAACCGCCGGCACAGCACATAATTGAGTCATTGTCAATGGGACGCCCAGATCGAAGACGAGAAGTACGCTTAACACACCGAGAAATACGAATATTTCCCCCACGACCTGGCCTCTACCCTTTGGAAAGGAAAGCACCATCGGCAACCATGGTCGACTACGCCCGGAACGAACGGAAAGCAACCATACTGTGCTGCAACTGGGACTACGACAAACCATCCACAGAGGGCACTGATGCCACTGATCCAGTACTCTGCATACATCTGCACAAAAGCACAGAGCACTGGATAGAGTTATATCCACTGCTCTGCACAAAACGAGGAGAAGTCCCCAATATTATTATTCGTCACTGTTATTATTTCTGTTCTGTTCTATGTTTTGTTTTGTATTCCTCGGCCATTACAATGCCATAGACAAATGAAGGGAAAACAGTATACATTGTTTGCTCGCTTCCTTTTTAAATTCCTCACTTCCCTTTAAAATGTATATTTATTAGTTTTTTTTTTTGTGCTGGTCGGTCCCCCCTGGCCTCCGACTAGTCCAGAGAGTCCCTCCAGCCTCGTTACTCAACGACCACTCCCCACGTCCGCGGGGTAAGTGGTCATTGAGGTCGCAACTCATGTGTCCTGAGTAGACGCAACGAGCCAAGTATGACGGCCTTCTGCATCTTCCCAGCGATGACTTCTGCCGATTGACGGCATGCCGGGATGGTTCTTAATTCTGAGAGCAATGATTGTCGCATACCTCCGAGAGAGCCAATAATCAGAACCACCATTTTAACAGAATAACCCGGGTACAGCCTGCGGAGTTCGGAGAGTAAATCTCGATATTTTGTCCGTTTCTCCTCCTCTTTCAAGACGATGTTCTTTTCAGCCGGAGCCGAAAACTCTATAACAAACATCGTCTTGAGTTGGTGATCGAGGAGGACTATGTCAGGCTTATTGGCTTGTATCCGCCTGACGGTGGGGAATGAATAGTTCCAGTATATCCGGGACCTCTCATTCCCCACAACGGACTCAATATCCCCCGGAGCATAGGGCAACACCGGTGTCTGATCTATACCGTACGAGTGCCGAGTGATAATACAGCACTCGTAATGCCGCGTTATGTCGATGGATATAGGCAGAGACCGCATATGCTGGACAAGCTGACAGCAAATGCATAATGGTCTCTGGGGCCTGACGACAAGCTCTGCAGCTAACGTCAGGCACTTCTATACCCATCACGCGGCTTCGGTAGACCAGGGTGTTCAGTACACCATCTTGGCAAGCTAATATAAAACCTTCAGTCTCTGACTTCAGCCCAGCTGACCTCAAAAAGCTAAAGGTCAGCTTTCGAGATAAGCCTAAGTCCTCTATATTTCTATAGTAGACTCCGTGCAATGGCTTATCCCTGTGCTGCTGAAAACGAAGTGTATTTCCAGCAGCCCGAAGGTGGGCTTTCAACCGAGCAGGGTCCAACTCGGTGACAGAGTTTGGATTATTCCGCTCGGTGTCGAAGTCGAGACCTAGGCTATTAGCTGCTCTTTGTGCTGCCCTATATATAAAAGCTTAGTTATTATTGTATTAGTTATTAAATGTATGTTTATTAGTTTTTATTAGTAGTTATTAGTTTAAAATGTTTTGCAAATAACTATTTAGAGTATACATACAACAGTGGAACAGTAGAAGTTTGCCGAAGGGAGAGCACAGAAAACTTTCTTATGTGGCGAGAGTTTGGTACTCTGCACACAACACTGTACTCTGCGTTCCGTTGCCCACCATTTAAATACTGATAGCTTTCTGATTTCTTTGTCCAGGACTAGTGTTCTTGATTTTCTGGTTGCAATATAATGATCTATATATTATATATAATCTATGGTGGTTGCATTGATAACGTGTTTTGTGATAGTTGGGTTGCTGTCAATGACTTTACCCTTGCTCCTTGCTCTTAGCTGTTGTTTGTTATGCCTCGTGCTTATATTGTGCTCTATGGCTCCCTCCTGAATTATTTTTGTTTTTTCACATTTTCACTTTTGTATGGGTTTGAAATAAGTTTTGTGGTTTTAAAGTTGATTTTTTTTTATTGTAGGTCAAAAATTTCGGTTTATATTTAATACTGAAACACCTGTGACAAGCATTAGGAACAAAATATTAGAAGAAAATATAATTAGGAAGTTTATTGAAAGTACCTAAATATGCTATGAAAAACATGTTTTATTTTTTCTAATTTAATTATATAATCCACTATAAAACAGGGTCAAAGGTTAGGCGTTATTAGAGCAGTATGACGAAGATAACGGATATATCCTCTGAAAGTATAGATGAGATATCAGACCATGACTATATAAGGAAATATTGTAAACAAATGCTAAAAAATTCAATTTTCATTGGAACGTTTCAAGAAAAACGTTTTGTTGAGCCTCTGAAATCCTATCGAGATGTTATTAGTGTGTCTCGTGATGAAGGAGATTTCATACAGAATCTTTTAGTAGTGAAGAGAAAGATAGACGAAGGATTTCTTAGAAAACCCTGGATAGGTATTACAGAACCGGACACTATTGGAGTACCTATTGGGTACTGCTTGTGGGTGGAATTAAAGGAAGAGGTGTTCGGGAGATATTGGTACAAAGTACGAACAGTCGAGTTCCTCCAAAATGAAATAAAACTGAAGCTGGAAGTAATTCGTCCTGTTAAATGTGAAGGCCCTTCTTTGGGGAACACGTCTTCCAATGATGAAACCACCACCATGCCAAACATACAAGAGTTTGACTTTGTAACATGCATAAAACAAATATCTGTGGTATTAAAGTTAAATTTACTTTATTTCTACAATACTATTCTAACATTTGAGAATATTAAGCATTCTGTGATATTTATATCTGTCCTTATTGGAGTTATGGTAACAGGAGGTGTCAGCATAATTAAATACTTATTAGAATACTTGCTAAAATTAATAAGGGAATTTTCTAGTCTAGTAAAAGCAGTTACTCCGATACTTACAACATTCATAAATTTAATTGGTAGAATTGTTTTTGGATTTTATTCTGTGATCTTAACGATGTGGCGAGGAAATAAACCTCCACAGCCAGTGTACAATTCCTACATCAACTTTGATCCACAAGTGGTTGCTGACCTTTCTAGATGGAACTTAAATGCTCCAAGGCAATTGAAGTATTACCCAGATAGAGTATCAGGTCCTACGATTACTGCCTTAAATGAATAATGTATTTAATTTTACATACATTTTGAAATCAATAAATGTAGTAAATGTGATATGGCCCTAGTTATATCTTATTTTATAACTAGATTTATCTGAAAACGTTTTCATAGATCAGAGACTGGGTGTTTTGAATTTTAACCTGTGAAACACGCAGTCTAAGATCTATAAAAGTACCTTTAGCTAAATGCGATTATAAAAGAAGATATAAATATGGCTGTAATTATATACTAACATTTAGACAGTTTCTATATATCAGACTTATTCACTCCCTAAATCATTGGTAATATGTAATTAAGGCTTTTCCGATTTTTTTACAATAATTCCATTTTGTAATTTTTATGAAGAGATTCTCTGAATGCAGCATACAGTATTTATGTTATTAATCAGTAGACTACTATTATTTTTATTTTCCTGTTATATATTATGAGATATGACATAAGCAAATATCATTGTATTATGTAATTCATAATAAAATTCCCCAATATTAATTAAGAATTTTAAATTTCAAAATATTCTTGTAGCTGTAATCTCAAATTGTTACTTATTGATGTTTTTAGATCTGCATTGAGCTGGGAGCACCCACACAAATTTTGGTAAGTCAGTGCCCCTGATTGTACCGTGGATGACATGTAGTATAATCCTGTGGTGATTATACCCTTAATTACATGAGATTAATTACTTTGGTATTTCTGCTTGGTCTGACAATATGCAATAAAGAATTACAATTAATCGGTATTTAGACACGATTTTTATGATGATTATTGAAATAGTAACACAGTTTTGAAATTCAGCATTTGATAATGCATTATGCAGAAAATATGACTTTCTCTCCACTAGAATAATAAAAACACCGCAAAGTTTCAAGTTTGAGACAAATCGGTTCATAAGTAGGATAGTCCGCCATTTTGGTTTTTGTCAAAAAGTTTGAGTCAAAAATTGTATTGAGTGACCTTAAACACCGCAAAGTTTCAAGTTTGAGACAAATCGGTTCATAAATAGGATAGTCCGCCATTTTGATTTTATTAAGTTTTAGTCAAAAATTGTATTGAGTGACCTTAAACACCGCAAAATTTCAGACAAATCGGTTTATAAATAGGAAAGGTCGCCATCTTATTATTTTTTGTAATAAAAAAATTATTACTTGTATTATCACCGGAACACTATAGACCTACCAAATTTCAGAACTCTAGCTCATCGGGAAGTAGTTGAAAAAGGTGTTGCAAGATTTGAAACAAACAAACAAATAGGTATATGAAGACAAGCTAAAAAAACCATTGAGAAATGAGCTGCTTCTCAAAACGGATGTTAACCATTATAGTATGGCAGTCCTTAACCAAAATCCTATAATAAATTAAGGCTATATTTAAGTAAATGTCTATAGAACAGCGCTGCATTAGTCTGGAAAACGATATTCTGTTCATAAAAAAAATGTCCATTTTCGATTAATCCTCTTTAAAAATGGTAACAAAGGCATGAATCTATAGGGAAAGGAAATTTAATATGTTCCATGATAATTATAATAATATAACTGGATTTGATGGATATAATAATATAAATGGAACTTGAATTTAAATTCCGTACATGTAAGAGTACTCTTGAAGCAAATTCTAAGATTTGTATGTATAAACGTAATTTTAAAACAAAAATGACTACGGCCTTTTGAACATTGGACAATATTTTGAAACTTTTTCTTGATAATATAATGCCACAATAGTAGAAAACATCTTTCAATATTCATTAAAAACAGGTACCCATCATTGAAGTATGTGCAGGATTGCGATTTTAAAAATCAATGAATATTCTGTGAATTTAATGATTCTTTCAGACACTGCATCAACGATGTTCTAGATGATAGGAACAAGTTGAATAAAATATCAGGGAATTTCGATTTGTCGAAAAATGGCAGATTATTTTGAAAAATTTTATAGGAAAGAACCGTTTATTTTGGTATCGAACAGGATAGTTGTTCATTTTGATCTTGTAATTTTTTTTAATGTTCTAAATAGATTTGCACAAAAGTGAATGTTCCTAATGTCCGATATAATAAGCATAACTATTTCTGACATGATAGAAAATACCGCAATGATTTATTATCGCGGCTCCCTAGCTTAGCTATACCATGTTATATCTCATTTGAACTACCTATTACCAAATTAGTTACATGTGTATATACTTTGCTATTAGGTAGAAAGGCATTTCCTGAGGATTTATCTGCATTCTAGATGATTTTGTTAAAATACATTAGTTGTGCAGTCTTATTTCTCCCGCATTTTGAGTGCCCTAATTAATTCATGTTAGTGGACAAATAAGATAATAGGGACCTTTACACTAACACTCTTTCGCGCGATCCTAGAACGGGGCGCGCCAATCCCGCGTGCAAGCGACGCTCCAAGAACGTGACGTTCCGAAAGCGTGTCACTAAAACTGTAAAAAATTGCAACGCTCCATTCCTAACGACTTGTTCGTGGACTTGGAACGTGAGAGGAAAAACATTTCAGTGTAAATCGAAAACCTTCGGTTTGAGTGCGTACTTTGAGTGGCTCGTGGCATTTTATAATTTCTAAAACTTTTGTTGAGGGTTTTTATGCAAAATGTATAAAATAATTAGGCGCAGAAAGTTGAAAGTTGCCGTTTGCATGGCTATATATATAAATTTGGAGGATAAAAAGAAAAAAAGGATGTGGGTAAAGAAATGGATGGAGGATCGTAACAAATATGGTCACATGCCACTATTAAATGAATTACGACAATATTTTCCAAGCGATTTTAAGAATTATCTACGTATGGATTCTGATACATTTAAAACTTTATTGGATTTGGTTTCACCTATTATTTCTAAGCAAAACACCAAAATGAGAGAAAGTATAAGTGCTGAAGAGAGACTAGCAGTCACTTTGCGTTATTTGGCTACAGGTCGCTCTTATGAAGATCTGAAATTTTCGACAGGAATTTCGCCACCATCCTTATGTCACATCATACCAGAAACATGCAACGCCATTTATCAGGTCCTTAAGGAAAAATATCTCAAGGTAAGTTATTTATTTTATTTATTTTGGAGGTAGAACAAAAGACATATTCTGCATAAAAATAAAAATTGTTTCTTAAAAATACTTTAACAATTGATAATTAGTCATTACTGATTTGAGTCCTGTGTATCAGAATTAATCATACTGGCAGAAGTAGTATAAAAATCCACCACAGTTGACGGTTTCTCAACTACGTGTTGTGGCACTGTCGGTGATGTCAATTGCCATGGCTGATTAGAACAATCTGACAGTACAGTATAGGTAGAAAATGGTGTAGATCTTTGCTGTTCTTCGTCGGACAGAGTCGTTGAATCTTTTAGCCTTTTTAATAACCCTTCGGTTACGACTTTATTAATCAAAGATTCTGCAAAAATGGCTTGTGTGGCGTCCATTCTCTTTAGTTTTTTTGCCCATGATATTGCAACAGCATCATATTCATCAATATCATTATTCATTTCCAGCTGGTTTTTGCAATATTCCATAAAATCTGAAGTCCTTTGTCTATTGCCTTTTGGTCTTTCAGTTGAGGTTTTACATTTCACTGCTGTTGCTTTTGATGTCGAAGCTCTAGAAGATGTATCTGATATCTATTAAACAAAAAAAAATATTATTTTATTGCAGTTTCCATCAACAAAAGAAGATTGGTGTAAAATAGCCTCTGAGTTTAAGAATAAGTGGCAGTTCATAAATTGTGGAGGAGCCCTTGATGGAAAGCATATACGCATTGTTCCTCCTCCTCACTCTGGGGCTCAATATTATAACTATAAGAACTTTTACAGTATCGTTTTAATGGCGCTTGTAAACGCAAATTATGAATTTATTTTTATTGATGTTGGTAAAAATGGGCGACATTCTGATGGTGGTGTTTTGGAATATACAGAATTTTATCACAAACTGATGAATGGTAAGTTGTATTTTTGTTATTTTTTATGTAAAAAAATTATTATTATATTTTTCAGGCCAGTTACATTTGCCGAATAATGATGAAACTGAGAGAAACCTAAATTTTGTTTTTTTGGGCGAT
Organism: Tetropium fuscum; assembly: GCA_964058915.1. Taxonomy (NCBI): domain Eukaryota; kingdom Metazoa; phylum Arthropoda; class Insecta; order Coleoptera; family Cerambycidae; genus Tetropium; species Tetropium fuscum. Next base: position 1,251 of record CAXKVY010001960.1, on the reverse strand, counting down.
GAGGCATTTTCCTTACATGAGAATTTTTTAAAACCCTATCCACAAAGAGATCTTTCTTATGAAAAGAGGATTTTTAACTACAGATTATCCCGGGCTCGAAATGTTTCTGAAAATGCTTTCGGTTTGTTAGCTGCACGATTCCGAATTTTACATACAGCCATACACATAAAAGATCCACAAAATATTATCTACGTAGTGCTGGCTATTTGTGCCCTTCACAATTTTCTTATAAAAAGAAAAACCTCATACGCAACAGCCGCATCATTTGATCAAGAGGATTCGGTGACTCATGATTTACTAATGGGCGACTGGCGAAATACCAGCATCGATCTAACCAGTTTATGCACCACTGGACAAAAAAATGTGTCAGTAGCCGCAAAAACCAATCGCGAAAAGTACACCCAATACTTTAATTTGGAAGGAAAAGTTCAATGGCAGGATGATATGTTAAGAAAAGGAAAGTCCTAATTTATTATAACTTACTTTGGTTAATACACGATTTTTTGTAACTGTTTCGTTTTCTTTCGCTACAGAATCCCTAGTTGTATTCATATTATTCCGTTCCAATTCGCCCTCATTACTGTCTTCTTCTGCTTCATCCTCAGTCTCTTCCACCAGCTCTATTTCTGTATCCATATTACTCATACTAGCAGTTGGTACTTCCTGATCAATAGTGAATAGTAGTAAATCATAATACCATAAAGTTGATACATATATATCCTCTTCGCCTGCACCACTCCGTTTGGATTCCAAAACTTTCTTTATTTCCTTGCGAAATGATCCTCTGAAGCTTTGAATTTTTTTCACTACATAATCTTTATTTGCTTCGGGATTTACCGTTTTGCAAACATCTATCAACTTATTATAAGCTATGTTTTTTAAATTTTTATTGGTGTATTCTTTAGATTTTATCTTCCATAGACAGGGATTTGCTTTATAAACTTCAATAAAATTTGTTACTAGGTCTTTTGACCAGTACCTGCAGTCCGCCATTGTACAAACAATATTATTTTGACTATTTCTATTCTAAAAATACAATAATATTATAATTTATCTAATTATTAGTTAATTTTTAGACTTACCGATTTTGGACACTCAAATCGCACACGACATCACGTCAGAAATATAAATTTGACAGCTCTTACATCGCAAGCAAATCACGTATTCAAGTATGCATGAAAGAACTCGCTGTTTTCGCGCATGCCAAATTAGTATTTAGATTGACGTTCTTTCGCGCGCGATTGGAACGCC
>CAXKVY010001959.1:0-56407 GCA_964058915.1 Tetropium fuscum | reverse complement strand
CAACTCGTCAGCGAGCTGGAGGCAGACGTAATAATCATCAGCGAGCAGTACCGAAACGTGGACAGCCCAACGTGGTTCACCAGCACTACGAACACAGCAGCAATGTGGGTAGCAAATACCCAGAAATTGCGAGCAGATGCACACGGCGCCAGCGAAGACTACGTGTGGGTGAGAGCGGACAACACCACCTACGTAAGTGTTTACCTCTCCCCTAACACCACCGCACAAGAGTACCGAGAAAAACTAGGATCAATCGAAGACGCTCTGAGGCCGATCACAGGCGAATTAGTTGTCGCCGGAGACTTCAACGCTAGAGCACTGGAGTGGGGCATGCCACAGACAAACGCAAGGGGCCGATTGCTGCTAGAAATGACGGCCAGACTCGACCTGGAAGTTCTCAACAGAGGCACAACACCGACCTACAGGCGACCAGGGTTCGGAAACTCCATTCCGGACGTCACACTGGCATCGGCTGCAGTTGCACCTCGGGTAAAAGGTTGGCGGGTGATCGAGGACTACACTGGAAGCGATCACCAATACATAACCTTCGGCATCAGAGGAAGCAGAGAAACTGCGAGATATAACGCCGAGAAACCACACCGCTGGAATTTAACCAGGCTGGACAAGACGAGACTGGTGGAGTTCCTACGAAACGCTTCGGATCCCACCTCAGAGCTCGACAGGACACTAAACGGAAGGCATAGGGTGGAAGCCCTAGTGGATTCCACCATGAGCCTTATTAAGAAGGCCTGTGACATATCTATGCCAGCTAAAAGGCAGCGAGGCAACAGAAAACCGGTATACTGGTGGACGGAAGAAATAGCCGGGCTGAGAAGGACATGTCTGAGACTCAGAAGAAGGGCACAACGAGAGCGCAACGCGGCGGAAGTTGGGGCCCGGGCAAATGAATACAGAACGGCAAGGAAAAATCTTCGCAATGCAATCAAGAACAGCAAGCGACTGTGCTGGAGAAAATTGTGCGAGGACGTGGACAGGGACCCATGGGGACTAGCCTACAAGATCGTGACCAAGAAACTGAAGTCCCTAGGACCGATCGGGGCTTTGCCTGTAGAAACCGTAGACGGCATAGTCGACGAACTCTTCCCAAGGCACCCTCTGAGGCATGAGGTAAATAGGGAAGAAGAAATCGGCGGAGTTCCTATTTTCAGAATGGAAGAGCTGATGACGGCCGTCGCCGCCTTAAAAAGCGGAAAGGCCCCTGGACCGGACGGCGTGCCGGCAGAGATTCTTAAGATCGTAGCACATACGACACCGAACCTACTGTTGGAAATGATGAACGCCTGCATCCAAGAAGGAGTATTTAGCGCTCGCTGGAAGCTAGCAAGACTAGTACTCATAAGTAAAGGAAAAGGGGACCCGAATTCACCATCGTCGTTCAGACCCCTGAGTCTGCTGGATACTGGCGGCAAGACGCTGGAATTGCTGCTGAGGCCTCGATTACTGGATGCCATTCGAACGGCGGGAGACTTCTCCGACAGGCAGTACGGCTTTAGACAGCGCCGTTCCACCATCGGTGCCATACGAGAGGTAGTGGAGACGGTGCGCGAGTCTCAGACGGCGAGCCACCAGGCTCGTCCGATAGTGGTGCTTGTTACCCTGGACGTTAAAAACGCCTTCAATTCGGCGAGATGGATAGATATCCTTGAGGCGCTACGAGATATGTTCGGCATTCCGCCTTATCTCCTCCGCATACTCAGGGACTATCTCAGAGACCGCACAATAAAGTACGAAACGACCGAAGGGACGAAGACCAGAGAAATCACGGCTGGAGTGGCACAAGGCTCAATACTAGGACCGGACCTCTGGAATGCGCTGTACGACAGCCTGCTCCGAGCGGACATGCCCCGAGACGTATTCCTCGTCGGGTACGCGGACGACGTTGCAGCGGTCATCGTTTCCCGAAACACCGAAATGGCACAGCTGAAACTCGACCAAGTAATGAGGCGAGTCAACGACTGGATGAGCCAACACGGACTGCAGCTGGCCTTGGCAAAGACCGAGATCGTGCTGCTCACGAGGAAGAGAATCCCCACGATCGTACCAATGGTAATTGGTATAATTGGTACCGAACAGGTCCAGACGAAGATGTCGGCGAAGTATCTGGGAGTGATCTTGGACACGAAGCTCACCTACTGGCCGCACATACAGAGCTCGGCCGACCGAGCCGTCACGAAGACCGCCGCACTGAGCGGACTCATGTCGAACGTGGGTGGCCCGCGGCCAAGCCAGCGCAGGCTCTTAATGGCGACGACGCATTCGATCTTGCTCTATGGGGCGGAGATCTGGGCCGACGCTATGAGAGTAAAGAAATACAGAAAACGCATGAGCGCCGTGCAGCGAAGGGGAGCACTACGGATCGCGTGCTCTTATCGCACAGTCTCCGAAGCCGCAATTCTGGTGATAGCGGGCGTACTACCCATCGACCTGCTCGCTATTGAGCGCAAGCGAATCTATGACGCTAGCGTGGAAATGGGCAGAGAACGGGCAGTAGAAGATGAGAGAGTCCGAACCCTGGCGAAATGGCAGGAAAGATGGATGAACGACCCAAGAGGTAGGTGGACACACCTGCTTATCAGAAGACTCGGACCTTGGATGGAAAGGAAATCCGGGGAGGTGGATTTCTACTTGACCCAGTTCCTGAGTGGGCATGGATACTTCCGACATTATTTGTGGAAAATGGGCAAGGTCAGGACGCCGGAATGTAAATACTGCGGACATGAAAGGGACGACGCAGAGCATACGTTTTTCGTATGCAGTCGCTGGATCGACGAAAGGAGACGTGTGGAAGCAGAAATCGGTCAAATCACTCCAGAGAACATCGTGGAGCTGATGCTTGATAACGAGAACGGATGGAACATAGTGGCTACCTACGTGCAGGGGCTGCTACGAACAAAGAGAGATGATGGCTGCTTGACAGACTGAAGAAAAAGCGAAAGGACAGAGAAGCTACGAGCTAAAGCGGTAGAGCTCGCAAGAGCAAGAAACAAGACCCAGGCTGAAGTAATGCGAAAGCGGTTCCGGTCTGGTGTTCTGCGAAGGAAAGGGAGGTGGCTTTTTAGTGAGGTCGCTGGCTCCCCGTCGGACTCAGTTACTCGTAAGTGAGGCCGATGCGGATCCAGCAGTCCCACACTATTAAGCAGAGCGGACCCTGCTTAATGTCTTTTTGAAGATTTTTCCACCGACCCTCGACAAAAAAAAAAAAAAAAATATTTCTTTAAGATTAACGCAGAAAATAATTTTAATAATGAAGAAAGTCTTAACAGTACTAATGGTAATAAATCAATTAAAATCCTATCATATCACCCAATTGTACCCAATGGAATTAAAAATAATGGAAACGTGACAAGTGAGGTATATTTTTTAGTATTTAATATCTGAGATTTAGGTAAAATAAATATATTTATCCAACAGCCGAAATAATATAAACTAATGCAGATATATTTGATAGCTATGTGCATAAAGTAAGGAGGGCAACATGCCCAAATCGAAAAGTTGCTATGCCTAAAATTAACCGCTAACTAGTTGCGAGACAACCGAATTTGTCGCTATCGTATTCTTTTTTTCCCGGGGTGCAGCAACTATAATAAAAAAATTATTTACCATTGATAGACCGTCTAAAATCACTTTTTTTTGTCGCTAATTAGTTGCGATCGAATAATGTCTTTTACTTTTTTCTAGACTTATTTTCCATTTATTTGGATTTCGCCGTTTCTTTTTACTAGCTGGCTCAATATCGCTCTCTTCCGTGTCAGTACCTGCTTCTTGTTCTATTTGAGTACCATTTTCTTTTTCCTGGGTAAAATCGGGATCTTCCACACTGTCATCGCTATCGAAGTCTTCAAAACTGGTCAAGTTCTCATCGGTGTTTTCAGCAGAGTTTAGTAATTATTAGTCTTTTTTTTTAACCAAAGTAAGTTTTTCAGCAGCAACTTTATGGTAACTATAATTTTCGCGGGATAAGGATGGTAATTCTCTCAAAATGTTTTCTTCTTCGATTTCAGAAATCAAGGAAGCGCGTTCTGCAACAGGATTCGGTGGTGATATTTGAGACACTCTAAGTTGCTCTAGTTGTCCTTCTTGAACCGAGTTCATATTAACCGAGTTCATATTAACTGGTGGGGACCTTACGTTTTTCAGAGGTGTAAAATTGTTATCAGCAGGACTTATCTGCCTCTTATCATATTTTTCTTTCGGAGTTTGGATTTCTGCTGGGATTTCGGAGTCCATGTTCCCACTAGGCGACTCTCCAGAAGCCAATTCTGTTTCCCTTTCTGAATAATTTGTAGCTATTTTTTCTGAAAAAAAGTGCGTAAAAATGTTAAGTCACATTCAACCTAAAGTTCAAATAATGTTAAGTCCAAAAATAACCTTAAGCTTGTATTAAAGTGAGAAGGATAAGTAAAGCAATCCTTGAACATACACACTATCGTGTTATACAAGTTAACTACAAAGATACAAAAGATGCTTCTTATGCTAGAAAGCGAAAAATAAATAACTTGGTAAAACTGAATATTCAAAGAATGTTAAGTCACATTCAACCTAAGGTCCAAATAATGTTAAGTCCAAAAATAACTTCAAGCATGTATTAAAGTGAGAAGGATTTAAGTAAAGCAATCACTAAACATACGCATTATCATGTTACATAAGTAAACTACGAAGATACAAAACTGTTTATGCTAGAAAACTAATAATAAACAACTCTTGGTAAAGAAATTAATTCATGCTTACCTGTTACTTTATTGCTACAGAATTTTAGATCTTGGTCTCCTTTTTCTACATAATTCACAAGCTTACTGGTTCGGGATGACCAGGGAGTAGAGTGGAACGACATTATTACACAAATTTTTTTTTAACGCACTGCTTAATTTTGGTCGATGTGCACGACTGGACATAACATACCAAACTAAGCAGAAATGCCTAGAGCCAGACTGAGACCATGTGACTTAACCTTGTTTAGCTCAGGGCCAGCTTCGGACTTAATTTGATTTAAAATATGTTATTTTATTTATTTGTATAGATACCGTAAAACGACAAAGAGCAAAGGGTAGAACATAAAAAGTTACTTAATGTATTTAATTGATTTTTAACAATTTTGGACTTAACATTTTTTTTTTGAATCAAAGGGCGATGTTTATTTTTAGTTGTGCACTCACAACCATAATATCTTCTGAACGATACAGAATATCAAAATGCGGTTTTCGGGACATTTTTGGAAATTTCATTGGCAACAACAACCAGCTTGAATATTAATTTTCCATTGTGTTTTAACAAATTTATACGGGAGTGTAAACTTAACTCCTACAAAAATCAAAATTTCATTCTTACAGAGAATTTAGGAAAACTAAAATCGAGATAATTTTTTTTTACCAGGGTGCAATCTATGAACCAATTTGAAAAACTAATTTGGCCGTTTTTTGATATCTCGCTTATTTTCGAATATACGGGGGTTTTATTGAAAGGACATTTTTTTGAAATTGCATCTCACTGTTTAAAAACAAAGTAAGTAATGGGTTTTTCTTATTTTCAAGTAAACTTGCACGCCTCTAACTAAATCTCAGTAGCTAGAATTGTCATTTCTTATACAGGGTGGCGGGTGCCTGTGAAAACATTTAATGAGAAGATGTCGAAACACGAAACACGAAAATTTAAACAAATTATTTCGTGACACAGGCTCGTTTAATATATTTTCTTAGGCACCCTATATAAGTAATGATAATTCTGGCTACTGAGAGTACTGAGGCAGTTACAGGTGCGGAAGATTACTTAATAATAAATAAGAAACATATTCATTTATTACTTTGTTCTTAAAAAGCTTAAAAGTATCATAGTTTATCCCCGTATATTCAAAAATAAGCGGGATATCAAAAATCGGCCAAATTAGTTTTTTCGAATCGGTATCTACTACCTAAGCTACCTTTGATGTTAAGTCATTAAATTGTGATTTATTTCTTTTGCGTTACATGTAATAAGATTTTTAAAATACAATAAAAAATAGATAATATTTTTTCTATCCTCGAAAAAGAAGAACAATAGTACCCACTTGGCCACTTAGCTAATAGGAGCAATAATTTTACAGGCAAAAGTTACTATATCATGGACGTGGACGCAGAAACAACTGCTGTTAATTCTGATTGTGCCGAAGATGAAGTCAATGAAGTCCTGAGAAAGCAGTTAGTATGTGAGAGCGGAAAAGTTGTAGAATGCGACAAAAGAGGGAAACATAGTAACCATCATCGAATAAGCGGATCTATAAATGAATGAAATCAGGAAACACATCAACAGTATTCCGCGTATCCCAAGTCATTATTGTAGGTCCCATTCTAGTAAAGAATACATTGATGGAAGTAAGAGCATTGCTGACTTACATACTACACTGCTATGTGCAAGGAACAACACATAGACTATGCAAACTATCAGCTATACACCAATGATTTTAATGAAGAATTCAATTTATCTTTTCACTTAACAAAAAAAGATCAATGTGAGCTTTGTCTCCAATACAAGAATTCAAGTGAACAGCAAAAACTCGAAATAGAAGAAAAATACTTGAGTCACATAAAAGAAAAAGATGTGAGCAGAAAAGAGAAAGAACAAGACAAGAACGGAGATGAAAAGACCATTATGTTGATCTTCGATTTACAAGCAGTATTGCCATGTCCCATAGGAGATGCTTCCTCTTTTTATTATGTCTCCAAGCTAAATGTATTAAACTTTACTTTGTACGACGTTATAAGCCATCAAGGTACGTGCTTCTTATGGCATGAAGGGGAGGCACATAGAGGAGCAAATGAAATAGGGACTTGCCTTTTCAGATATCTACAGACATCTGAAAAGACCAACAAACTCAAGAGAACTTAAACTTAATTTTCTTTTCTGACAATTGTGCAGGTCAAAACAAAAACAAATTTATAATAGCCATGTATGTCTACGCATTGGCATGTTTGAAAATAAACTCTATCACACATAAATTCTTTATTACTGGGCATTCTCAAAACGAGGGCGATAGTATGCACAGTATGATAGAAAAAGCAGTGAATAAGTCTAAAAAATCTGGCCCCATTTTTACACCTGATCAATACGCATGCATAATCAGAAATGCAAAGAAAACGGGAAAATCTTATGAGGTGAATGAGCTGTGTTGTTGTAAATACCCAATGGAGGGACGCTTCCTATTGGTCAAAAAATCAACCAATAGGAAGTCAGGTCAAACAATAGGAAACCTATAAATTAAAATCGGATCAAAAATCCCTCTCTGCTCGCGTATACCCTCGACTCGCGTATACGTTCTGATATTCTCTGCGAAACCGATCATTGAGCAGAACAGACAGCTTCTCGATAGTACAATTTCAGCATTCGTTATTCAACTTTTTCATATTATTAGACAGTCTTTCTATATCTACATTTTTTACATTTTCCTTTTTATGCACAAATCCGCGATATTAAAAATTCATATTTTACAAACCATTATCACGGTGTATCATTTTTCATTCAGTTCAGCATTAAGCCTTACATTAGCGTTAAATATCTAATATTAACTAGAGAATTCCTTAAGAATTAGTTTGGTAAGCTGCGGTTAACCACCTAATATTTTAATTACTTAGTAAGTATAATTAACACTATTTTTTCGAAGTTCGTTATTTTTCCATTTAACGTATATTACTGTCAACTAGGGAAGACCCCCCTAGACCGTAGTGTCACAAATTCTCGTTTAATTTACATAGCTCAAGCATTGAATTTTATTTCCTATCCCGCCCCAGTACCCCAATAATTATTACACCAGGAAGCATGTCTTTCGTAATTAGTACGATTGTCGCTCTCGGGATCGAACCAGGGCGCAATCCAAGTGTCACCCTATAAAGCCAGTGTCAATTCTTGTTCCTAGGGTGACACGCTTGACTTTACTTAGACTCAGTGCCTAAAATAAATCATAAATTTTACTAATATTTAAATCAAGTGCCCTTCTACGAGGATGACCGGAGGCGTTAGTACTCAGGGTAAGTGATACGTCTCTTTCAGGATAAGCTTGCTGTCACTTGTATCGCAGGGCCGGGCTCACCAGACCTTGAGGCCGTTGGTCTAGTTAGGCAAACCCCCCTTCAACTTACGATTTTCTAAGTTTTAATAGAAACTTAATGGCGCCCTTCGTTTCGTGCTAAAATGCAAAAAATCATGATAAATCATTATTTCAATATTCTAATAATACTTACCTAATTAAAACTCACCTATCTTTCATTTTACCAATATTATATATTTTTATTTACCCCAAAGACTGAGTCTTGAACAGTGTCACTCTGATATTCTTGATCTGAAAGCTCTAGCTGCAGAATTATTTCTGAATCTACCCAAAAATGTCAAACTGAATAACATTAAAGTGGTAAAGTTGGATAAGGATCACGCTGGTACCCTTTTCTACAAAACTTCGTTTGAACAAGAACATTTTGATGAAGGTTTAATTTTGAATTCCAGGAAAAAAATCAACATAAAGAATGTTGAGATTAAAAAAGTATACACGGCAAAACCTGGAATTACTGAAGAAAAGAAAAAGGGTATATTGTCTTTAATCCAAAAGAAGCGTTGCGTGCCGGATTACTACCTAAACTTTTATCAAAACTTATAAGAGCATTATTTTGTACCTATTACACAACTTACCTAAAAAGAATTCTGTAAAACCAAACCTGTTTTTTTGTTCTGTTCCCAAAATTCTTGTTTTTAGTTTGTTAGTTTACTGAAATAAACAATTTGCATTAGTTTCTTTGTTTTTATGGAAAAAAAATTCCAAGTTCGGTCATGTAACCATATATACAAAATAAAATTAAATTATGTTTTCTGAAGAATACAGTTATATCTTTCAAATATCGCACTCCGGCGTGAACAGTGTCACAACTCAAAAAATACGAATTCTGAGCTTATAACAGCAATGAATGCGTATTTTGTATCCTCACGTGCACGAAAAACGACACCTCTCTAAGTCCCAATCTATCCGCTAGGAGGCAGTTGTGTCAGTTTTACTCTTAGGCTAATTCACGTTCATCACTGCAAGAACAGTGTCACTTCAGTGTTGTTACAAGAAGGTGTGCATGTTGTCGGTCAAGAAAAGCGTAACATTTCGAGTTGTGACAGTTTTCGTGCAGTAAGGTAAGTGAAATATAATTTTTGATTATCTCTAAATGTATGTTATTGTATTGTTTTATTTCGACTTGTTTCACTTTTCCTGACTTAGAATATCGGTATTTTGTGTTGTCACTTTTCTTAATTCAAAAGTACGTCTTACATTGTAGTCACCTAACCTTGTAATTTCGAATAATATTACTCTAGGAAATAAACATCAATAATGTAGCTTGAAATTTATTTGTTGTAGATTCGTTATGAACCCAGAGCAAGGATACCGAGGTAGAAAAATGCTAGCAGCTGCTATTTCTGACATGGAAGTCGAAGAAACCTGATTGATTGGTGAAGTGGAGAACACTTTAGAAAGTGTGAAACCTAACAGAGACCTCGGCGAAAAAAGGCTGCAAACTGAGACAAACGACGACGAAAGTCAGATTTATGAAGAGAATAATATAGAAGAAAGCGAAGGACAAGAAAATGTGATTGAAGTGCCGGAGTTTTCCAAAGTGATAGTACAGGAAGATCAAACGACACATTTTAGACCAAAGTACCAGTACCAGAAGATCAAGGATCACATTCTAAATGGCAGTGTGTTGAAAATCTGCATACAATGCGATTGAGGCTCCAACGGGTTAAACCAAGTCCACAACAAAAAGAATCATTAGATGAAAGTGCAGATGATTCAGACATAGATCCAGATTTTCATTATACATCATCTCCTAATTCTGAAAACACGTCCGAGTCATCAGGATTGGAAGAGAATGAAAATATTATTACTAACAAGACAGAAGGTGCCGAATCAGACAATACCCAAACAGATAATAAGCGAAAAGGTAAGAAAAGGAAAGCCAATCCAGTTGAGTGGAAGAAGACTAAAGCAAAATTTCTCCGAAATGCTGGAAAACCTTATACATCATCATCAATTCGCAAAACAGAAATGCAGGCAAGAAAGGTACGGCCAGCGTGTCGTGAAAAATGTAAGCTAAAATGTTCAAGCAAAATAGAAGAAAATAAAAGGCTCGAAATATTTGAAAATTACTGGTCACTCGAAAGTCTGAAATCCCAACGAGAATTTATCTGTAGAAGTATGACCGCCGTTAGACCTCAGTATCAGTACAAAAAAGAAGGAAGTAGGCGCCAATGTAACCATGCATTCCATTTCGTAATCAACGAAGTAAACGTACGTGTTTGCAAATTTTTCTTTTAGGCCACGCTGGACATCAACAACCGAGTTATTAGAACTGTAGTAACCAAATTAAACGAAGGATTTCTTCAAGAAGATCTAAGAGGTAAACACGGACACCACTTTAAAGTAGATTCTGCAATAAAAGATGGTGTTGTTGCTCATATTAATACTATCCCAAGAATTGACAGTCATTACCTGCGCGCGCAAACTACTCGGGAGTTCATAGAGGGTGGAAAAAGCCTGGCTGATTTACACCGTGACTACAAAAACGAGTGCATTGAAAAAAACCTTCCGTTTGCAAATCTGACGATGTATTCCCGAATTTTCAATACAAATTTTAACATCTCTTTTTTCACCCCCAAAAAAGATCAGTGCGACTTATGCAGCTCGTATAACAACGCAAGGGTAGAAGAAAGAGAAGCGATACAAGAGAAATATGATAAACATTTGAAGGAGAAAGTTTTGTCAAGAGCAGAAAAAGAAGAGGACAAAAAGAAGGCAAAAGAAAGCGAAGGAAAAATTATAGTCGCCACTTACGATCTCCAAGCGGTGCTGCCAGCACCAAGAGGAGATACGTCTACCTTTTATTATAAAAGCAAAATCAACAGCTACAACTTAACTATAAATGAACTTCAGTCAGATAAAGTCGAGTGTTTTTTTTGGCATGAGGGTCAAGGAAATCGAGGTGCCATAGAAATCGGCACTTGCATTCTGAAATACTTAGAAGAAAAAGCTAACACCAGAAACGACGATAACCTTGAAATTGTTTTCTACTCCGATAATTGTTGTGGCCAGCAAAAGAACAAATTCATAATGGGCATGTACCTGTACGCTGTGCAAAAATTTAAAATCAAATCGATCACACATAAATTTTTGATCAGGGGACACACACAAAATGAAGGAGACAATGTGCACTCTGTCATAGAGAAGTCAATTAAAAGAGCTCTTAAATCGGGTCCCATCTATATTCCTACTGATTACGTCAGATTAATTCGGTCTGCGAGGAAAACTGGAAATCCGTATAAAGTAACAGAATTGAGTTTTAACAAACGAGGATTTTGTCGACTTAAAAAAACTCTCTGAACAGATAGGATCAAATTTTAACAAAACATCAAACAACGAACAAATAAAAACTAGCGAACTAAAAGTATTTAAAGTGCAGAAGACTGATCCCGGCATTATTTTTGTGAAAACTACATACGAACAAAAAGATTATGGGCAGATCAATGTCAATAATACCAGGAGAAGGCAAGAGAGCATCTCTACAATAAAGTGCGTTCCGGCATATAAGAAAAAAATGGAGATTTCTGCCATAAAGAAAGCTCATATTAAATCACTTATCTCAGCAAAAAGTATTCCCACGTTGTATAAGCCCATTTATGACTCGATGTTTGTATAAATTGTGTACTACTTTATTTTCATGTAATTTTTTTGTATTTTAAATAAGCTAATAAAGCACTTAATTTAAACTTCCTTTTTTTATTCTAATTAAGTGGGCTTGGAAAGTGACATAAGTATTACTCAAGGGGTCACAACAAAGAACAACTGATTTTAGAAAAGCAAGAAAAGTGACATAACTCAGAGACCTGACCTATCCTGACCTGGTAACACCACATATTTAACAAAAACTGATTTACAGGTCCATGATATTATTCTATAGATTATAATTGAATTTACTACCAAAAATAACTACTTGAAATTTAAAAGGAGCTTATACTATTTCAATATGAGTTTTGTAGTTTTCTTTTATTTGTTATTTCTCAAATACTGCATTTTTGAGTTGTGTCACTGTTCTTGCCGGGGTGCGATATATCAAAAGTATAATTTTCCAAAAATATCTGATTACACCATTTGTAACTAAAATCAAATATCCCAAATACAAATAAAAACCACATCTAGTAAGATTTCGATAAGTAGTAAGTAAGCATTTCGATTTTGTATTACAAGAAATTAAAATAAATTAAAATATTAAAATCGCTCTCCTGAAGAATCACGTGTTTTGAGATGTAACTCTTCCGGATGAACGATATGTAGGTATACTATGTTTTCTTAATATGTTATTGAACAGAATGTAATAGTGATTGTACCTACTACCTACTCCTATTTTCTCACAATGTAACATACATGTATTTTGCCGCTGTGATAGATAGTAGATATTATTTAGGTACATCGACAAACTTGTATGTTTTATCATTTATCTACTTATTGATAAGTAGCTGTTAAATTATAAGTAGAATTCCCAACGTCAAAACCAATTCATCTATTGGTCATTAATACCATTTGAATATGTTCTATCCGAGTTTAGTGATTAGTTGTTTTATTTTTCAGGGCAAGAACATGGGCTATAGCTAGTAATAGAGAAGATTTATTAAATAAACTAGATAGCCTTTACAGGGGCTATGGACTCTGCAGCGATCATTTTAAGGACCGTATGTTTATAAACTATCTTCAATATCATTTGAAACCCAATGCAGTGCCTACCATTTTTCCACTATTAGAGTCATCTTCCAAGCAAAGCGACCATATTTATAGTCTCCCAAGTCTAATGGTTACGGAGGACATTGAGAAGAGTATCCCTGCTGTTCGTCCTTCACATATAACTATTTTGCAAGATATTGTCTTAAATCCTGCCAAATCCGTTACTGTTAAAGATTCAGGTGAGATAAATGAAATTATTCGTATTTTTTCTATAAACCATTTTTATATAAACATGAATTTTATATTACAAGTTTAAATTAAAAAAATGGACTAGCTGATCTTATTATTATATATACTAGTAATATATCACATTATATATTCTTCTAAACAAGGTTTATCAAACATTTAAAGATATATTCATTCTCTAAAATACAAGCAGAGGGAGTTTTAAATGTTGTAATGATGTTAATAGATAAATATCATGTTCCACAATTAATCATTGGCACATATAAGGGTAATTTGTGTAACAATTTAACGATAAATTTAGTGCAGCCCTGCATAATGAATTTTGGGAAGTTGCAGCTGCTAGTGTTTCCTGGCAAACTACGATTAAACTTAATTAATGATAGATAAAGAAAAAGTATAAATAAAGTAAAAGTAAAACAAAAACATCCTGTGTATTATTAGTTAACAAGATTATCTATTTCATTACAAACACATTTGCATGAAAGAAGCGTACAGTAAACATGGACAAAAGTCCGCACCCGGGTAAAAGTCCCATTAAAGGTGGGGAGAAGTGGGGGATGCGGGACGGTTCTTTTCTGCTATCGTCAGTTGAGACGTAGTGTCACGAGTAGGTGTACGTGTTTGTAGTTCAATCCGAATTTACACGGCCGCAAAAATGAGGTAAGTGGAAAAACTATTCGCTTGCTATAGTTTTTTATGACTTATTATTAGTCAATAATTTTGTAAAGCCTTTTGCAAAAGTCAAGCAACTGTTTTCGTAAGCATACCTGCATCTTAGCGACAGAATCATGCTACGAGACGGTTCATTATATGAACGGAAGATGGCGCTACCATGTCCTTATTGAAATAAATACATGAAGGAGCAAAATACCGCATGCGTGACGGAGGAAAAAGTCCGCAATGCGGACTTTTGCCCCCCTTTTAAAATTTTTAAATAATTCTACAAAAAAAATTTCTTCCAGATCTTACAAGAGAAAAACGGATCGAAAACCTATCACACCTCAAATGTTAGTGGAAGCGAGGAGACGACTGCAAGAAGGGCAGTCCAATCGAAGTATAGCGCAGACTTTTGGAGTCGATGAATCATCCTTGAGAAAAAGATTGAAGCGGGGATTTGGCGTTACCTCATTAGGAAGATTCAAATCTACATTCACGGTTGGGCAAGAAGAAAGTTTAGCTGGTCATTGTAGACAAATGGACTTGAGGTTTTACGGAATTACAAGAAAACATTTTCGGTATTTGGCTTTCGAGTTTGCTTCGCAAAATAACATTAAAACTAATTAAAACTAATTTTAATCAAGTGACACAAATGGCGGGAAAGGATTGGACCCAACGATTCTTATTTCGACACAAATTATCTTTGAGAACACCCCAGAAAACAAGCCTCGGGAGAATTATGGGTTTCAATCGAGTTCAGATCGAAAGATTTTATGATAATTTAACAGAAGTTATGTCCAAGCATGCTTTTCCTGCCAGCCGCGTATTCAATGTCGACGAGAGCGGTATAACAACCGTTCCCAATAAAATTCCAAAAGTTATATCAGCTAAAGGCAAGAGATCTGTTAATAAAGTAGCTTCTGCTGAACGAGGTCAGCTGATTACCGTGGTCTGCTGCTTCAGCGCCAGTGGAAATTATGTGCCACCGGCGTTAATTTTTCCCCGAAAGCGTACAAAAATTGAATTGCTTAATGGGGCACCACCTGATTCAGTAATGTTCATTTCAGGCTCTGGATATATGAATTCGCAATTATTTATCAGTTGGCTGGAACATTTTCAAAAACATGTTAGAGGATCTGCTGAAAATCCAGTATTACTTATCCTTGATAACCATTCATCACGTGTTACGCTAGAAGCTGTAAGTTTTTGCAAATCCAACCACATCCATCTATTGAGTATACCTCCCCATTCAAGTCATAAAACTCAGCCACTCGATAGATGTTTTTTTAAATCTTTAAAAGATTTTTATGGCCAATTGTGTGATCAATGGCTGGTTAACCATCCAGGTCGAGTAATAACAATCAGAAGTCGCCCAGATTTTCGGCGAGGCTTATGGGAAAAATTGCACGATTGGGAAAGCCATGAACGCATTCAAAATATGCGGCATTGTTCCGGTGAACCGATTCATATTTAGCGATGAGGATTTTCTTCCAGCCAGTGTCACTGATCAGACAGTTGAGAATGAAAGCGATGTAGGGGGTGCAGAAATGGACCAGGATGAAGAGGATAATGAACCCTTGTCCAATTTTGTAAAACAAAACACATTAGGATCAGGACCTTCAGAACAATTATCGTGCGGAAATTCACCATTTTCATCGCAGCAACCGTCTACCATAACACCGAACGTCCACCACACCACACTGAATTGCCGGACACCACAACCAACTTCGTCAAGGAAAATACTCGACGCCTCTTTACCAGTGTCTCATACTGAACCATCTACATCAAAACGAAATATTTGTAACTTAACACCACAACCATTTCCCTCAAAAGAAATTAACGACACCTTTTCATCAACACTGCTGCTATCTACAAAAAGGAAGTCATGCTCGGCTGTATCAATTGATCCTTCTCATGTGATCTCACCTTCAGATATCTTACCTCTTCCCAGAATTTCCCAAAAACGTAAAAGGATGAGAAAGGGGAAGAAATCTGAAATCTTGACCTCCACGCCTAATAAAGAGGAATTGGAACGAGAAAGAGAAATTAAGTTGCAAAAGGAGAAAAGAAAAGAAGCAAGAAACGCGAAGAAAATGGGCGGACTTGTGCTGCGTGAACTTTCTTCTCAAAAAGTACAGCCATGTCGAGGGGAAACAGAAGAGGAAGTTGTTTGCCCAGGTTGTAACGAAATTTATGAAAATCCACCAGATGAGGACTGGATTGAATGCAGTAAGTGCCATAATTGGTGGCACGAAAGCTGCTCTAATTATGAAGCCGGAGAGTTCAAATGCGACTTCTGTTGAACATTGTTAACTTGTCCGATATTTTTTTGTTACATTTTCATTTTTCAATATTTTTTATTTTGTTACAAGAATATGTAGAACATACATTTATTTTGCAGTTAACTTTATTTTTTTAAAATAACCACGATTTTATTAATTTATAAAAGATACAAACATTTTAAATCGTAGATACATATGTTTGGACTTTTGCTCCATCCATTTGGACTTTTACCCCGCCCCTTGGGGCATAAGTCCTATTATGCAACCCACATAAAAACTTTTTTTTAACCTATTATTTTTCCCTTTTAAGGGCCACCCATTTTATGATGTAATGAGAAATGGTCAAAGTATTCATTAAAAAAAGATTGGCCTTCTAAATATAAATCTCACATATTTAGCTAAGCTAAGAAAGTTAAGTGCGGACTTTTGTCCATGTTTACTCTATTGACATTTTCTTTAGATTTTTTTAAAGTGATATTAATAAATGTATTATTTTAAGATGTGATCCACATTGCACAAACAACTGCAGAAATCGCAGATCCAAGTGGCATAACAATCGAGGTTAATTCACCAGATCAAACATATATATCTGAAGAACTACTTTCTCCATCAAGTTCTACAAAAACACCTTTACAACTGTGGGCCCATACCCCAAGAAAAACAAAATATCGTGAGATAGTTGAAGATCTTCGCAGTGAAAATAAATCCTTGAAAAGGCAACTGAAAAAACTGGAATCTCAGCTACAGAACATTGGAGAACACATTTCATTGGAGCAGTTGAAAGGCCTGGTTCACAAGTTTTGTGAAAGCCCAAACCTAGCTAATTTTATAATAATTCAAGTCAGTGAAGTAGGTAAACATCCTAAGGGACGTCGGTTCTCTATCGAATTTAAAACCGAGTGTTTGGCCATTTACTACACAGGACCTAACGTGTACAAAAAGCAATTGATGAAAAGATTTTGTTTGCCATCTCCTCAAACTTTATATAAAACGGTTAGAAATATTAGGATTGAACCAGGAATAGAAAATAATCAGTTATTTCAAATGCTACAAATGAAAATTGAGCAATTTAGAGAAGAGGATAAATACTGTTGTTTGTTATTAGATGAGATGCCGATCAAAGCCAACTTATTTTATAACATAAGAACAGATGCAGTAATAGGTTTAGCAAACAATAAAGATGGACAAAATATTTTCAAACCAGCACTCACTGCTCTCGCTTTGATGGTGAAAGGTATATTTCATTCATGGAAACAGCCATTGGCATTTTTCTTTTCACATTTAACTTGTAATGCTGCATCCATGAAAGAAATAGTAATAGAAGCCATTAAGAAACTCGGTTATATTGGTTTAAAAGTGTGTGTTGTAACATCAGATATGGGGTCAAATAATTTACTTCTGACACAATTATTAGGAGTTACTGAAGAAAAGCCATATTTTTTTATTGAAAATTTGAAAATAATATATATATATATATATATATATATATATATATATATATATATATATATATATATATATATATATATATTTGCCATTCCTCATATAATTAAAGCAGCCAAAGAAACAACCTTATAAAATACAACTTTACATACAAAGGAAATAAGATTTCATGGCAACATATTCAAGTTTGTATGAACATGATAAGAATTATCCCATGAGGGGAGGGAGCACCCAAGCTTAGCGATTCACACATTTATCCTAATAATTTTGAGAAGATGAAAGTGAAATATGCTACACAAGTTTTCAGTGCCACAGTTTCATCCCTACTAAATTTATATGTTAGGTTTGGTTTTATCCCCGCAGAAGCTATAGGCACTTCCGAATTTGTGAGTAGAATGGATAAACTGTTCGATTCACTAAACTCGTATAAAACATCAGGTACAAAGAAATATAACGGAGCATTGAAAGGGTTAGATTATCAAATGGAATTTTTAAATGATTGTTTAATATATTTTGCTGAACTAAACGTTTTTCATAATGATATTTAGAGAATTTTTTTGGCGCAATTAGAAGACAAAATGGAAACTGTGTGAATCCCACTCCGATTCAATTCCAACGATCATTTAAAAAACTCATTTGCTTAAATTCATTTCACTCTGGCACTGAAAATTGTGAAGCAGACACCGACTCAATTTTATTGAGATTAGCTGATATTCCGAGTGAACAGTTATTAGAGACAACTGACGAATGTCATATAAGGGTTCCAACCCCTGAAACGAGCACTGAAATTAATGCGGATTATCGTACTGATGATATGTTACAAAAAAATTATGCAAGGTATATTTGTGGATTTTTAATGAAAAAAGCGTTAATTGTACACTCCTGTGACATTTGTAAAGAATATGCCAAATGTCATAAAAATCTTGACGTACAAAGCCGAATTGTATAAAAGCCGATAGCTGTACAAAGACGAATTGTACAGCTATTTTAGAGCTTACCAAAATAGCAAACTCAATACATTTGGTAATCTTAACATGCCCCATGAAGATTTTGTTAATTTTATAACTTCTATAGAAATTATTTTTCAAACGCATTTTGAGGAATTTATTATTAAAAACAATATTGTTTAGCATGGGCTCCGGCAAGGGGGGCAGGGGGGCAGCTGCCCCCCCTGGATTTGGTGAAATTAAATTTTAATATTGTCAAAAAAAATGTAGAGTAACCACGGAGGTAATCACATTATGGTTATTATGGTTATTAGGTATTAGGCTTAACAAGAATAAAATTTCTTAATATAAATAAAATAATATTTCAAATTTGATCCATCATGAGCGTGCAAGAAAATTTTGCGAATAAAAGTTCTTAATATAAATAAAATAATATTTCAAATTTGATCCATCATGAGCGAGCATCAATTTACATAATTTTCCAAATGTATTTTTCGTTAGATAGCTATCTACACCACCTTTTTCCATCGTAAATTGTGTTTAAAAAAAAATAATACTGTTATCGAGATTATTATTATAAAAAGGTATATTCAATTTCAAAAATTTTTCTTGTGAAAGTCTGTATTCTTGTATAAATTAATTTTTCAATAAAATTCTGAAATGCCAGAAAACCGCGTGACCTTGAAAAATTCAAAATTTTCGCCTGCGGCAGTTGAGGGATAAACTGCCGAAACTTTTTTCTATCACCCTTGCTGCCCCCCCCCCCCGATTTTAATTCTGGCGGCGCCCATGGTCGATATTATAATACTTCCATAGAAACACTAAAGTATGTTCACCCTTGTCCAAATTTCCCAGTAAAATATGTTTTAAAGTTATATATTAGAACTAGATTATATTATACTTTAAAAAATATTAACAAACAATTTAAAAATGTAAACAAAAATAAGGTAATTATATGGCGTCATCAGTAGAAATATGTTTTATTTTTGTATTTCCTAAAAACCCCAATATAAGCCCATATTTGATTAGCACAAAAAAATGCTATCAAATCATTAATTCTGTGGCTTGCTGCAAGAAGGGCCAATGTCATTTTTATAGGATACTGAGTTTGGCTCGTTTCTTAAAAGAACATGTCATGATCCTCATTACATCAAAAGGGCCAATGTCAGAAATTATATGTCTCTAAAATATAGGTTAAAAAACAAAACGGCCAATGTTGTTTCCTTGAATTAGTTTAATGTAACAACGGCCAAAGTGACTATGGCCCTTCTTACATCAATTATATTTTACGCATTAAAGGCCAAAGTGTAAATTGGCCCTTTTGTGTCATTTACATTTTGACATTGGCCCCTCTGTACTTATAGCATTAGAGTATTTAACCTCACTTTTCCTACAAGTGTCAGATGTGTTTCTATTGCTGTTTTTAAGAGAAAAGTGAGTGCATTTCTGAAAAAATGTCTTCACGAGGTTTAAAAATACTAGCAATGTCCATTATTAAAGGTAAGTTGCCTTTTTTATGTTGTTAATGTTTAGTAGTAATAATTAATTTGTTTCTAGATGAAACTATTTTGTATAATAGTCATAACGACAGTGCTAATATTAATACAAATATTTTGACGGCTATAGAGAAAGAGAATATCCCAGATAATGGTATTTTTATATGTAAAACTGGCAATAACCATTCCGTATTATCTTCTAACAGTGACAATGGGCATAAAAGCACATGTAAGGTTATAGAAGAAAACAACTTTACTCATTCATACTCCACCTATAATAATTCGTACACTAGTTGCAATGCAATTATACCAGTAGAGATAGATTAACTAGATAATAATACAGAGGAAAGTGTACAATTTTTGCGGAACCTAAATAAAGATCATGAACAATATGATTTTTACACATCTGAAATGCACAATAATCAGTCGCCCATATCTGATTCTAAGACCGATAATAATGTAAGAGTTGTTGAGAATGTCATCATAGAAATAACTGATTGTTTCCCCCCAGTGACACCTTTGGAGGGTCAAAGCGTTTGCCTTGAGGAAAACCAAGAAAATATTTCTTTTGTTCAAAATACTCTCAATGACGATACTGCCGAAAATCAATATCAAGAAACCTGGTCAGATGATGATTTAATCCCACTAAGTCGATTAGTACCTAAAAAACGAGGACGCAGAAAGAGAACGGAGGAAGAAAATACTCGTAAAAGAAAAAGTAACCCCTCAAAGTGGATAAGAAATGCAAGAAAAAAGTTAAAAATTGAAGGCAAAGAATATGTAACTACGGCAAATAAGACCATCCCTTCGAAGGTATTAAAAAAAGCCTGTAATTGTCGTCAAGAATGTAATAGAAAATTTACTGAAGAAGAAAGGCAAATGCTTTTTGATCATTTTTATAAGTTATCACAAGAAGGACAAAACCAGTTTATAGCAGGAAATGTACGTGAGGCCAAAAAACGAACAGAAAGGTTAAGGCACAGTGGTAATACAATAGAAAGTAGAAGAAACTTTACGAGAGAATATTTTTTACAAAAATATGGCGACAAAATTAAAGTTTGCCAAACAATGTTTCTCAATACATTAGATCTTACTTTAAAAAAGGTGCGTGTGCTTGTAGAGAAAAGAAGGCGGTCTGGTACTGGCATCTGTTTAAATGATCAAAGGGGTAAGCATGACAGTCGCTTCAAGATACCAAAAGCTGATAAAGATATTATAAGGCAACATATAAAAATGTTTCCTGCTTACAAAAGTCACTACTCGCGGAAACATACAGATAGATGTTACTTAGCTAGTGATTTGTCCATATCCAAAATGTTTAGACTTTACACAGACTACTGTAAATCCAAAAACTTGATAGTGAGAAATGAGTCTCTTTATAGAAAAATATTTGTGGAAGAATTTAATTTGGCATTCTACAAACCTCGTTTAGACACTTGTGGAAAATGTGACAAGTATATGGTACAACTTAAATATGCAAATAATGAAGACAAGAAAACTGAAATACAAAAAGAAAGGGATAGTCATTTACATCTAGCAGAATCCTCATATGCAGAGAAACGAATTGACAAAGAATGCAGCAGAAATCATGTACGGCCAAATTCAGGAGATGCTGGAGGCGGGGGTCATTGAGCCCTCTCACTCGCAATACTCGTCCTCCCCGGTAATAATCGAAAGGCCGGGGAAGGACCCCCGCTTATGCATCGATTATAGAGAATTAAATGAGATAACCGAGCACGAGGCATCCGGGTTGCCTCATATCCACGAGACACTTAAAACGCTCGGTACAGCGAGTGTATTCACATTATTGGATCTGAAGAAGGGGTACTGGCAAGTACCCCTGAAGAACATTCTAAGCCATACACAGCCTTCATGACGCCGGAGGGAGCGACATATCAGTTCCGAGTCATGCCTTTCGGGCTCAGGAATGCTCCAACGACATTCCAAAACCTGATGGTCCGGGAGGTATTTCCCGGAATTGTGAATGTTTTTGTCAAGGTATACCTTGATGACATATTGGTATATAGTGACTCAATTGCCGAACACACACACCATTTACGGATCGTATTCGAACGACTCAGGATGCACCAGTTGACGGTGTCACCAAGCAAATGCAGTATAGCTCAAGAAGAACTTGAGTACCTAGGGCATGTGATTGCCGGGCGCACCACGAGGCCCCAGGACAAGCACAAGGAAGCAGTCACTAACTTCGACCCTCCAATAAACAAAAGACAACTGCAACAATTTTTAGGCACCGTCAACTGGATTCGTGAGTACATTCCGAATGTATCACAACTAATCACTCCCCTGACAGATCTCTTACATAAAGGCAGAACATATCAATGGACTCAGGAATGCGGCAAAGCTTTCCGTGACCTCAAGGAAATCATTGCAAAGGAAGATCTGATCATGCACAGGCCGGACTTCACTAGGCAATTCGTCCTACAGACGGACGCCAGCCTAGCCGGACTGGGGGCGGTTTTAAACCAAGAAGGTGAAGAAGGAAAACGAACCGTCGTCTCTTACGCAAGTACCTCTTTGACGTGCGCCGAAAAGAAATACCACTGCAACGAACTCGAGTGTCTTGCAGTGGTATGGGCCGTCAAGAGGTACCAAGTGTATCTAGAGCATGCACCCTTTCCTTCTACGTACCGATAACCGTTCCCTGGTCTGGCTGCGCAAGAACCAGGACAGCAAAGCAAAACTGACCCGATGGTCCCTGCTCCTACAGGAATACACATTCAAAATGGAGCACTGTCCTGGTTCGGCTAATCTGTTGCCCGACTTTCTGAGCCGAAACCCCTCAAAAAACGAAACACACGAACCAGAAGAGGAAAAACTGATGCCACCATCATTCAAATTGAACCTGGTCAAAGGTACCACTACGGTAGTGGAAGCGAACATGGACTTGTTCGCGTATGAAGGTTCGGCATTAGCTCACTGCGTAGCACCTATTGATGGAACGAGGAATAGCTAGCGAATTCCGCAAAAGATTCAAGGGAGAATCTGAGTTAAGAAAGCAGCAGCCACAAATCGGAAATGTGTGTTCACTTACCAGCAGCCAAAATCAAGAAATTTTCTACTTAATCACGAAGGAAAAGTCCTACCAGAAACCAACATACCAAGATTTACATAAAGCTCTAATAGCACTCAAGGAAGAACTGCACAAGAAAGGGTTACATGACGTAGCAATGCCGAAGATAGGGTGCGGCCTGGACGGCCTCTCCTGGGAAAGGGTGCGAAGGTTGCTGGAGAACACCTTCGAAAATTCCGGCATACAAATTACTGTATGCGTATTAAGGAAACAAAGCATCGAAAGGATCAACGTCATCCAAGAAGTAGATCTTATGAATAAGATCAAGGTGTTGCATATAGGATTCTTCCACACAGTAGGGTAGAAACAGCCCCCACTTAGCACTATATTAGTGAGATAAAACAGTACGCAATAGACATTGAAAGCGGCAACACGCCGGTCGTACATTCAATATTTCTTGCAAATAAACAAGTATACAAACAAATTTCTTTTATTAACGTTAGAAGTGTAACGAACCACCCTAAATACAGTCCACTCAACATATTATAAACACAAGGCAAAGCACGCAACAAATCCTTTTCTACGCAGGGAGGTGGCCAAGTGGAAAGAATTACAAACGCGAGGAGACAAGACGGAAAGGGAGCAGCTTTTTCTACAAAAACACACAGTGGAAGATGATATCATATACAGAATAAAAGATTAACATCGATTAGTTATGGTGCCAAAGAAGCTCAGGGAAAATGTTCTATATCACTTCCATGACGAAGAGGTACACCCCGGAGTCTTGGAAACCTCCAGAAAAGTAATGACTTATTACTACTGGATTGGGATGGATTCTTTTATAAAAAACTATGTAAGGAGATGCCGCATATGCGCCACCGTAAAGGCTACAAAAAGAATCGAGCCTACGCCGATGGCAGCCCATACTCCTACACTGCCATTCGAGCAGTTAAGCATCGACATTTTGGGTCCATACCAAAAGACCCAAAACAACAACCGATTTGCTATTTTAATAGAGGACGTGCTTTCCAAATGGGTAGGGTTATACCCCACCCCGGAGTCCAAAACAGAAGATGTTCTAAGGGCCATAGAAGAACATATAACCCTATTCGGACGCCCAAGGAGCATCATAATGGACCAAGACTCCCAATTTACTTCCCATTTATATCTAAATTGGTGCGAACGTCACAGGGTGCAACCCGAATACTCAGCGGCGTACCACCAGCAATCAAATCCCGCGGAAAGGAGAATGCAGGAAATAAAAAAGCTACTTACCACACTGATGATTGGAAAACCTCCCAATACCTGGGATTATTATATGCTTCAGACAATACCCATACTGCACGGGAGGAGAAATGCAGCCACCGGCTTCACGCCGTCCACGATAATCCTAGGCTACAAGCTTCCGAGAGTCGGGAGTTGGCAAACTCCCGCATATCTAGCTCTCAGAAGAAGACAACAAGCACAAAGGCACGAAATATTGCCCGAAGTCATTCAGAAACAGGCGCAATTTCAAAGCACATACACCAGCGACAAGGAACCACGAATATCATTCAACGTAGGCTACCAAGTACTCGTTAAAGCTCGAACCGAGGCAGGCCGACCATTCGATACTAGATGGAGGGGCCCGTACGAGGTTCTGCGAAAACTATCTCCGATTATTTATGAAGTGAAAAAAGATTCCAGGATGATTCAATTTCATGTGGATCACCTACGGGCCTATCCAGTAGGTAATCAAATTCCTATCGACGAGCAAAATCTGCTTGAGCGTGCCCTTCTTCCTCCCAACACTTCTACCCCCATTTCTGCCCATACGCCAGTCAATAGAGATGACCAAAGGCGCTCCCCCATTCTTACACGAGCATCCGCTATCAAAACCCCTAAGCATTCTATTCCGTCAGCCACTGGCGCAATCCTCGCCGCAAAAGACGCTTTTCCTTCTAGCGCAAGCAATTCCACGACGGGCACCGAGGACGAACGAATACTTTCACACGCCTATGGCATCCCCGCCTCCTACTCGCAAATTATCCCTTCCACCAGCCAGAGACAGCACACCACTGGTCTCAGACAAAGTCACTCTCAAAACCCTGATTATGGCATCCGGTGCCATAACCTTTTCAAGGCACATTAGTAGTGTCGCTCCCCATCTACCCCCCAGTACGAGGCCAATCACCCTTGACGAAGGAAACTCAGAGCATCCCGAAAGCTATCAGTGGGTTGCCACAGATAGCTCTTCATTAAGCGGCTTTAGCTCGGATGGCTCCCGGTCGCCCCCAGTATCGCAAGAGCGATAATTGCTCCTTCATTCCATCCCAAGTAGAGGCTGACGAGTCCCGAAGACGAAAGCAGGCCCAGGACAGCAAAAGAAGAGGCGCCTCGCGGTATGTTTTATCGGACCCAAAGGTCAATACAATTACTGTATATAACTGTACATATAATTTCATTTTTCTCATTAGCTAGGATCAAAGTATTTAGACATTGCAATATTAAATAGTAAGTTAGGGTTAAAATTCTTAGGCAGGTTAGATCTGTATCTAATAGGCAATAAAATCGCAAAAACGAAAATTCGTCAACAGCCGTCTTCAAGGGGGAGGGCGTGTTGTGAAACGAAATAAACGTGTTCGTCGGGCTCCAAAATCATTTATTTTTAGCTCTAATTACTTTACTTTTAATATACATTTAGTTTTAGCAATAAAATATAGTAAAAATTTCAGCGCGTCGTCGAAAATCCGTCGCCCATCCAGAGGCCGGCCGGAGGAAATAGAGCGATGGATTTTAGCAATAATGCACTCGAGCTCGCGGTACCCTCGAGAGTATATCCAGGGACCGCGGCGCTTACAATTTGCACATTAGCCAATAGCGACGCGTAAAAGCATGCAGGTGGGAGGAGATTTCCATCGTGCTCTCGCGAACATAAATATTTGTGCTTCCTTGTCGCCGCCACGCCGCCTCCAAGACGTCGAGACGGCGTCGAAAATGTATCAACACTGACCTACCTCAAGGGGCCCTACAGAGCATCGCGGCCGCGGCGAGCGAGCGCTCAGTCGTACGTTCGACCTCGCCGTGAAACCGCGATGCTCTGTTGTGTATATCAAATATTAAGCCACGCCCACCGCGCAAAAATGCACCAATGAGCTCGCAGCTTGGGCACACGGGAACCCATAAATACGAGGGCCAAAGCCACGACGAGAGAGACTTCACTAAGACTTCGCGCAGACTTCACTCAGACTTCACAGAAGATTTCACATAAACTTCAAACAAATCGCGTGTAGAAGCTCTCAACAATTAATTATTTTAACAAACTTACCTTCGCGTATCACTTAGTAACTATTATTCGGTTACCACTTATCAGTAATCTCAGCTCATCAAATTAATTCTTACGTTAGTTTAATCTCATGTCATATTATCAAATAAAGCGATAAATATTGTTTAGTCTAATCTCATGTCATATTATCAAATAAAGCGATAAATATTACTTGGTTTAATCTCATGTCATATTGTGCATAACACGATAAAAGCATTCTCGTAACGCCTACGCTTGGAGAACGATTTAGGGTCCCCTGATTTTTGTCAACTTATCTTTAAACCTGCCTTTCATTTACAGTAGCATTAGTTCGTTATAATTACCTACCATACCTACCTAGTGCACAAAAAACCAACATCAAGCCGTCCCTATAGCAAATCAGTGCATAGGCGACGTGCCTCTGTGAGAAGTCTTTATCGACGTCGCAATTTCAGTGTTTTGCATTCTTTTTTTTTACTTTAATCGACGTCGATATTTACAGTTGTAAATTCAGTGTTAAATAAATAATAAGTCATTCTTCTCAATTAATTAAACAAAGTGTTCCATCCCGAAGACGAGTAGAAGTTCCACAGTACCGGAGGCGTTAGCTATTCTTAGGTAAATATAATTTCTCTTTATATTAATTGCTCCGTCATACTCGCTGTGTACGCAGGGTCGTGCTCTCCCTGAGACCGTCGAGCAGCCGGCCCAAAGCATTTCGCATTCCTATCTCCCCGCGTAACGAGTTTCTTGGTATCTAGACAAAAACCTCGTGGCGCCCTGGTTATCCTGAAAAAATATAAACAATAATTAATACAGTAAAATTAACGATACTTACCTCAACTCAATTCTAGCAGTTTCATTTAACGTGCGGAGATCGGATATATCTTAGCTTTGGTTTTAATTATATTACTATTATTATATATATATATTAAATATATTATTCACCAAATTCCCTTAATTTTCTTTTTTCTCCCTCGAGAGAAGGAGAGAAGGAAACATGTCGCCCGGAACGTGGGGCCTGCGACACAGTGAAACGGAGTAAATGTAATCAGAGAAAAACGCGAAGCATCGCAGTGAAAGGAACCACGAACGTGAAAACAAAAATTACGTGTCAATATTTTACCCGTAAAACCCACAAATACCTATCATAGACTAAATATATCAATAAACAAACAAACCGAAGAAATACAGACCTTAAAACGTTACTTTCACGTTATAAGAATAACAAAACGTTATCACTATATATTATTCATCAATCGTAGGCCAGGACTTAGAAAAAATTTTTTTTTCTTAGTAGTTTTAGACACATATATCTGTGCTTTTCATCGTCGCTAAAATTAATAGGAAATCGACAGCTTTCTTTTCAATACGCTAGCTCCTAAACACAGGTCAGATTTTTTTACAATTTTTTTTCTTCTTTTAACCATGTTGTAAATAACTAATAGGAAAATATACAAAGATATAAATAATAATATAATATATATGTGTATATATATATATATAGAAGATTTCTTAGTACCTTCTAACGCCAGGCCCGTACTCAGAATAATTTCTTTTATAGAAAATTTTTTTTCTTCTCGTAACTTATTGCCACTAAACCGATGGTAAATAATAAGGGTTTACCGAAATATTCTTGGCCAGGCCCGTACTCAGAATAATTTCTTTTTATAGAAAATTTTTTTTTCTTCTCGTAACTTATCGCCACTAAACCGATGGTAAACAATAAGGGTTTACCGAAATATTCTTGGCCAGGCCCGTACTCAGAATAATTTCTTTTATAAAAAATTTTTTTTCTTCAAGTAACTTATTGCCACTAAACCGATGGTATACAATAAGGGTTTACCGAAATATTCTTGGACAGGCCCGGACTTAGAAAAAAGTTTACACTAATTTTTAAATATTGCAAAAAACATTCGTAATTTTAAGAAGTTAGCCATCATTACGGCTATTAATATACACGTAACACGTAGTCAAGAGCGAGTATTCCTAAATCGACGCGAATATACGAGGTGAACTCGAAAGAACACTTTTATACTAAATTAACCCTGTTTAGCGAATGCTCACCCTACCTACGAAAAAGTTTCCTAATATAAGGTTACGTTGACGAAAGGACAACCGACTTTCGACAACGCGAACCACGCCGAAGATAGTACTACCTAGGCAACTAGCTCGTGCTGTGCTTGACACAATTAGTATAAGATCCCGTAAATGACTTCAAGCAAAGAAGATCCATAAGAAGAACCAAGACACGCAACATTTAGTGACCACGACCGTGATCCCGACCAGACACCGTGCAGTCAGAGGTTCAGGCGGACCGAGTAGTCAGACGAGGGCGGCACGGTAGTCTGGAGGAACGACGTGGCCACCTGAACACGATGACCCAGTCATTGGAAACCGCAGGCATCATTAGAAGAAGAAGATCTGAAACTTCGGCCCTTAGCCAATCGAACATGGCTTATCTGGCCATGGGACGCGAAACAAACGCCGAAAGTAACCACCCCCACCAAGATGATGCTGACTCTAATCACACGAACAGTACCATAGATCTGAATATCAGCGAGAATACCACGATCGAAAACCTCCCGTGTTACTCGCCAAATCCCCCTGGCACCACTCGAACCGAGCTTGGCGCAAATGAAAACAGCAGAATACCCATGTATGTCACCCTTGACAGAATGGAAGAAACTACGGACCAAGCACGAAGCGAACCAGTAGCCGCTCGGACTAACCAAACCGAGGACCTCGTAGAAAGGCTTACTAGGTCATTCAATGAAGCCATACGCAGTTTAGCGGATGCGCAGACTACCGCCATTTTGGGCGCGCAGGAACGAAACGCGCGCAAACAAGAGGATAGTAGACGCAAACCCATGACCGCACCTACCTTCTCGGGAACAGAGCTCGAAGACCCCGAAATATTCCTCAATAAAATGGAAATATATTTCTTGGAGTGGGGCGTCACGAGCCAGATAGAGCAATTTGACATCACACTCGCGCAACTGCGCGGAGAGGCGGAAAGATGGGCACACCATTTCGCAAATCAAAACGTAGAATATTACAGATTCGCACCGCAACTAATAAAAAAATATAATTCCGACCACTTTATAGCAGCCACGTTAGATAAAATATTCAGCCTGAGGCAAAAAAGAGGAGAGAGTGCTGAGACGTTCCTGCTATACAAACGGGCTCTTATGGTGCGAGTTGATCCTGGGAGGCCCGAGAATATCATGACAAAAATCCTAGTGCAACAGTTGATTCCAGATCTACGATTGCAATTGCACGCCGTCACGCTTACTAACTTCGATGACCTACTCGAAAAAGTCAGCCTGATCGAAACGGATCTGCGAGATAGTCATGAATTTAATCGTAACCAAGGACAACGTCCTCGAAACGCATATGACGCGCCGTCATATCCAACACGTGATGCAGACACGCGTCCTCAGGAACCTCCAAGACCGGAAAACAGACCCAGCTGGCCGAGGAGATACGAAACTCGACCTCCTCAAAGACAGCCCTATAACGCCACAGAACGGGAAAAGCCTAAGCCATATACACCATGCAAGTACTGCGGAATGTGGCATTTTCATGGAGAATGCCCACAAAATCCATACAAACGAGATAACCATTTAAACACCCAGAGGGCCGGCGTTACCCAGAATACTCGACCGGCCCAGAACTCAGCCAACGTGACCTACCACGCACAACAGACGCGACCACCCATAACAGGCGCGACCAATGCCACTTCGACGCCGTACAAAATAAACATGCTCGACAGCATAACCACGGAGCCCGAACGTCCACCTGCAGACGAGTTCTCGAGACCGTCGACGTCTCAACAATAGACTTACCTATAAACAAGACGCCTGTATTCCGACCCATACCGAACCAACATCAACCTGCGGAACCTCAAAACAACACGATCAAACCTGAAGATCCTGAAGAAGACACTCGCTCCAAAGAAAATCAAATCGTACCTGATGGAGACCAAACTCCCGAAATATTACCACAAAAAACAAACGAAAAACAAGTAACCTTCAGTATTCCGATCATTACGAACCATCGATCTGCCCCCCAAACGACATCTCTGCAAAGGCAAGAACACCAGCACAGACCATCAATGATAAGGACTACGTCAGAGGCGGTGGAAACGCTTTACCCCACCACGCCAGTGCGTACGATGGGACACTGTCAAGATCTGCCTAGAATCAGGGTAACTCTGGCGGGAAACGAAATATTAGCCCTAATAGACACGGGAGCTGCAAGCAATATCGTGAACTCTACTCTAATCCCAAACGCCGAGTCAATCGACACGAATAAAAAGCTTCGATTCACGCAGGCAAGCGAAGGGAATCCCATATATTCTTTAGGAGAAATATCTACGGAAATAGGCGTAAGGAAGGATAGTTACGTTACGCAGCTACAGGTGTTACGGGGATTGAATGAAGACATGATATTAGGTACCCCTTTTTTAAAACAGCTGGCCACTCATCTAGACTTTGAACGACGATGCATCTACCTCGGCACGTCCACTCGTCAGACAGTGTATTGGGAACAACCTCTATTGCCAATTACGTACGAGAACCTAGAACACCCAGGAACCATGCTAACGGGAGCATACGCCGAAGTAATCAACCCAATCCTGACTGAGTTCACAGATGTGTTCAAGAACGAACCATGCATACATACTACTCGCTCTACCATGCACCAGATTCACCTTAACACGGACCGCGTAATCCATAGACGCCCCTACCCCATGGGACCAAACAAAAGCAAAATACTTTATGAACAATTAAAGGAAATGCTCGTAGCCAGAGTAATAGAGCCATCAAGCTCCCCCTTCGCATCACCTCCCGTGATCATCGAAAGACCCGGAAAAAAGCCACGCTTCTGTGTAGACTTTCGAGAATTAAATGCCATCTCAATTAGCGAGGCCTCGGTACTTCCCATGATTCCAGAGACTCTCAAAGGATTAGGTAGCGCCCGTATCTTTACGTTAATAGATTTGCGCAAGGGATACTGGCAGATTCCACTACATCCACAATCTAAACAATACACCGCGTTTGCCACTCCAGATGGGGCAACGTACGAGTTCAACGTAATGCCGTTTGGCTTAAAAAACGCACCGGCTACGTTCCAAAATTTCATGACCAGGGAAGTACTGACAGGGTATATCCACGATTTCGTAAAAGTATACTTAGATGACATTCTAATATACTCGGAGAACATTCATGATCACGTAAGGCATATAAGACTAATACTGGAAAGACTGCGTACGCATAGGCTTAGCGCCTCCTTCGAGAAATGTACCTTTGCGACGGAGGAACTGAAGTACCTGGGACACATTATATCAGGCTCTACGACTCGACCACAACAGGAACACAAGGAAATCATTATCAATTTTTGCCCGCCCGGTAATAATAAACAGTTGCAACGATTCCTGGGAATCTGTAACTGGGTCCGGGAATATCTTCCCGACGCAGCGAAAATGACCTTGCCCTTAACCAGATTACTTAGAAAAGACGTCCCCTTCAGGTGGAATGCCGAAAGCGACGACGCTTTTAGGAAAATACAAAATATGATACTCCACGATCAGCTGATTCTGCACAGGCCTGATATGGAGAAACCGTTCGTTTTGCAGACAGACGCGAGCCTAGTAGGACTCGGCGCCGTCTTATATCAGATGGGAGAGCACGGCGACAGGCGCGTCGTCTCGTATGCTAGCACCACATTGAGCCAAACAGAAAGGGCCTATCACGTGAACGAACTGGAGGCGCTCGCAATCGTATGGAGCATTCGAAAGTACCGGCATTATTTAGAACACCGACGTTTCACTTTAAAAACTGACAACCGATCATTGGTATGGCTGAATAAATACAAGGATACTAAGGCCAAACTGGCCAGGTGGTCGTTGCTGCTGCAAGAATTTGACTTTAAGATAGAACACTGTCCAGGTAGCAGCAACGAATTTCCCGATTACCTGAGCCGAAACCCGGTAAATCATGACGAACATGAACCTAAAGAAGATAGGCTTTTAACACCCGCATTCATCCCCAGGAGCACCGAAAAGCTAGACCAGGAATTCGCACAAGACCGATCCCAACTGAGTCACAACATACAGGAAATCCAAGGCGACCTTTTCGAAACGCCGACGGAATACGCACTAGCACACTGCGTATCCGCGGACATGACCATGAACAGAGGCATTGCAAAGAAATTTCTACGATTATATGGCAAACCTAAAGGCCCGACGAAACAGACAGAAGACCCGATTCGTACGATCCTAATGAACGGACGTACCATATATTATCTAATAACCAAACAAAAACATTACGAAAAACCCACGTATGACGCCTTGAAGACCGCTCTCCTGACCCTAAAGCAACATATGCTAACTCACGGAATAAAAAAACTCGCCATACCCACTCTGGGGTGTGGACTGGATGGACTCTGCTGGGGTCAAGTAAAACAAATGCTACAACACATCTTTGCAGATACTCAAATCGAAATTTTAGTATGCCACTGGAACGATCAGATGAACAGTTCCAAAATAAACACTTTGGACGCGGGAGATCTGATAAACCGTGTAAAAAAGAGCCAGACTAATTCTAAAGATGTTCGCACAAACGTCAGCCGATGGAGAGACATCCAAAGGAACGGAGCAGAAAACCATAGAGACACACATTTTTTCGAGCAGTACGTGGTAAAAGACAACCATCTATACTTCCAAAGCCCCGAGGGAGATAAGTTAGTGGTGCCGAGAAAAATGCAAAGAATGGTCGTGTTTAACACACATGAGAACCATGAAACAGCCCACCCAGGGGTCGACGAAACAACTAGACAAATCCTGACTCTATTTCGATGGAAAGGAATACGACATACGGTAGCAGATTACATACGCGACTGCCGCATCTGTGCGGTAGTCAAAGCAAGGCGATTGCCTGGGGTAACACCCATGTCTGCCCGGACTCCGGAATTTCCTTTCCAGACCCTGAGTGTGGACATTTTAGGGCCATACCCGGAGTCCCACAGAAAAAACAGATACATCATCGCAGTCCGCGATCTGCTGACACGATGGGTCGAGTTGAAAACTTTCCCAAGAGTAAAAGGGGGACAAGTAATTAGCTTCCTCGAAGAAATAATATATAGATATGGCCGGCCCGAAAACATTATCTCAGATCAGGGACCCCAGTTCGTAGGAAATAGGTACATTAACTGGTGTCGTAAAAACGATATTAACATAGACTATACTGCGGCATACCACCAACGGGCCAACCCCGTAGAGCGACACGTACAGGAGGTAAAGAAGACTCTGAGGACGTTGTTAATAGACAAAAACGACCTGGTTTGGGACAGATACGTAGAGAAGACGGCATTCATCCTAAGGAATAGGACAAATGACGCGACAGGTTACACTCCAGCTGAGATACTACTTGGATATGATCCTCCTAAACTAGGCAGCTGGAAGGTACCTGAATACAAGCAGAAACGAAGACAGAATGCCAGCGCCAAAGTCACCATACAACAAGTAGGCCCACAACAAGAACCTCACAGGGTAGTAAAACAGAACGTCCTTACCGGTCGGCCCAAGACAGGTGTATTGGAAAACGTAGTAGCTAGGCAGCTACAGTTTCAGACACGGTACAACTCGCCTGAAGAACCGCTCATCACATTTGAACCCGGAGAGGAGGTATTGCGTAAAAACCTGATCTGTACAAACAAACCTTTCCAACCCAAATGGGATGGCCCTTTTAAAGTATTGCGGCGAATCTCGAAGACGATCTACGAAATCGATCAGAGGGGGAGACCTACCACGTATCACGTCGACAATTTACGACCATACCCCAGAGGAAACCCGGAATCCAACAAAAGGCGCCCCGACTTATCGTCTAAACTTCTCGACGAGTCAGATGATAAGTCGTCAACATCTGGTGAGTCAGACACGGAAGATTTCCCAGGTTTCAGCCCGCCAAAAGGTCCAGAAAGGACCAACGTCGATCCTGCTGAGCCCGGCGGGATAGAGGACGTCTCCCTTTACCCTACTGCCTCTACGACCACCAAACCTTACCCGACTCCTTTCAAAACCCCCTTTTCCCGTGCCACACAAGGCATCAAAAGCATAACGAACCCCGATGAGTCCATCACGATGGTAGAAACGTCTTCAGAAGACGAGGATGAGCCCCCCAAGGAAATGGAAGTGACAGCAATGGTACACCGCCCTAACTCCGAAATGGAAGCCGAGAAGGTCTCCAATGACTGGTCCAATTGAAGCCAAAGCACGAGAAGACTCGCGCATCGCGATAGCGATCTGTACGTAATAAAGTCACTGTAAATATATATTAATCTTAGGTTAGGGACCATGAAAGTCATGTTCAAACACTCCTGTAAATAGCGCATACATTGCCTTTGCCTTTTACTTGTACCTGATGGTTTACTGCCAAATAGCGAACGACACTTAAGTGTTTGAACATTGTTACATTAGGAAATACAAATCTACTTATCTGTTATCGCCAATTAGATTTTAAATTACTATATTACCTTATTACCAAACAAGCAGGACAATGTCCGGAATAACATTATTTTTTATCTTTTTTTTTAGGAGTATGTTAATATATGATATATGTCTATTTTCTGTTACTGTTTGGACTAGCGTCCATGGCAATATTCTACAAATGTGATTATTTATGTTTTGGAGCTTGAGCTCGATGTTTTATACCTATGCCATATTTTAAGATAGTTCTTTATTTTACTCTCACTTTTATATTGTATCTTAAACCTACGTATCCTCGCTAAGAATTACATTTTCTTTTATACATATCTTGTAAGTAATAATAGGGACCAGATAAACTGCAAACCAAAATTATTGTAACTTAGACTGAATAAACGCAGCGACAAAAATCAGACACCACAAAACCGTCTTCTCAAGGGGGGGGCGTGTTGTGTATATCAAATATTAAGCCACGCCCACCGCGCAAAAATGCACCAATGAGCTCGCAGCTTGGGCACACGGGAACCCATAAATACGAGGGCCAAAGCCACGACGAGAGAGACTTCACTAAGACTTCGCGCAGACTTCACTCAGACTTCACAGAAGATTTCACATAAACTTCAAACAAATCGCGTGTAGAAGCTCTCAACAATTAATTATTTTAACAAACTTACCTTCGCGTATCACTTAGTAACTATTATTCGGTTACCACTTATCAGTAATCTCAGCTCATCAAATTAATTCTTACGTTAGTTTAATCTCATGTCATATTATCAAATAAAGCGATAAATATTGTTTAGTCTAATCTCATGTCATATTATCAAATAAAGCGATAAATATTACTTGGTTTAATCTCATGTCATATTGTGCATAACACGATAAAAGCATTCTCGTAACGCCTACGCTTGGAGAACGATTTAGGGTCCCCTGATTTTTGTCAACTTATCTTTAAACCTGCCTTTCATTTACAGTAGCATTAGTTCGTTATAATTACCTACCATACCTACCTAGTGCACAAAAAACCAACATCAAGCCGTCCCTATAGCAAATCAGTGCATAGGCGACGTGCCTCTGTGAGAAGTCTTTATCGACGTCGCAATTTCAGTGTTTTGCATTCTTTTTTTTTACTTTAATCGACGTCGATATTTACAGTTGTAAATTCAGTGTTAAATAAATAATAAGTCATTCTTCTCAATTAATTAAACAAAGTGTTCCATCCCGAAGACGAGTAGAAGTTCCACAGTACCGGAGGCGTTAGCTATTCTTAGGTAAATATAATTTCTCTTTATATTAATTGCTCCGTCATACTCGCTGTGTACGCAGGGTCGTGCTCTCCCTGAGACCGTCGAGCAGCCGGCCCAAAGCATTTCGCATTCCTATCTCCCCGCGTAACGAGTTTCTTGGTATCTAGACAAAAACCTCGTGGCGCCCTGGTTATCCTGAAAAAATATAAACAATAATTAATACAGTAAAATTAACGATACTTACCTCAACTCAATTCTAGCAGTTTCATTTAACGTGCGGAGATCGGATATATCTTAGCTTTGGTTTTAATTATATTACTATTATTATATATATATATATATTAAATATATTATTCACCAAATTCCCTTAATTTTCTTTTTTCTCCCTCGAGAGAAGGAGAGAAGGAAACAGCTCATACTATAAATTAAATGCAAACCAAGAGCCGGATCCAGTCCAGCTCTGACAGTGTGACCATAAACTTCAGACTGACTACTCTGCTTTACGCAAACCTACCTGCTATACGCATCTGCTTTACGCAACCTACCTGTCCACTTCGCTTTCGAATTAACTTCCGCTTTCGAGCCACTTCGCCTTCGTTGATGAAACGACATTCTGAGTTCATCTCAGACCTAAAACTTCGCTGTCTCGCTGAGGCATACCACCTTCGAGCACTACGTGACCCTGCCTCCAAGGGTCACCACATCATATTTTCAAGTGGTGAATATAGTAGCCACTTTACTTCCGAAGAGCTGCCGTCCCCTTCGTTTTCACATCCCCGACAAACGGCGCCCAATAACTTACCAAATAGTAGTCCAGGGATGCCTGAAACGACCCCAGAAGGTGTGACGTGTACATCCTCAGCAAGCGAGAGAGATCCTTCAGACATTAACTTCGGTAACTACAGTCCCACAGATTCGCAGTTCAAGTTTGTTCAGACTAGTCGACTCGTTGCGTACAAATTAACTTCTCGTGCGATTTAGCATTATCAAATACTCATTAAATAATATTAATTTTCTTTCACGCATGCTACAATTTTAAATTCACGGGTTGTTTAATTTACAGTTGCACTTATTGGCTCTTTAGCTCTGCTGTAAATTACTTCAATCGTATATGTTTAACCAGTATTATTCCAGCATATTACTTAATTTCATTCATTAGTTATTTCGTTTCACAGCATATACTTTATCTTCTCGCAGTGTATTTAAATATTTCGATACGGCTGAATTGGGAATTTTCGTTTTATTTTAAATCTTTTATCAGTGTTTCATTTTGTTAATACGTACCTGACCCTGTTGCTGATTAGAAGCGAGCTGCAAATCACCGTAGGTAAACGCTGATAGGTAAGATACTCTACTTTATTACATTTGATCGTCAAGTCGTTGCCATCGGCCCTGAATCCACCCCCTAGGTGCGAGAGTGCCCTTGTTGAGCTAGTTGGGTCTAGCGGCCCTACAATTCCGCTAGTGGCGCCCTTTTTATTATCACATATATATATTATCATATATAATATAATATATTATCATCCTAAAACTTTTCAACCTAAAAAATTTCAATTAAACAACTGTTTATCACATTTGAAGTCATAATTACATTCACGAATACCAAATACTCACCTGAGTTTGTGTTAACCTGGAAGGGGCAATTTAATTCCGTATTTATTGTAAAAAATAAATAAAGGTTAGTGCAAGACAGAACACCGCCAGACAACATGCATCACTTAACTTTACAAACAGTTGCTACAAAAATGAATCTAGAGTTAGCACTTCATTTTTAGATCACGTGCTATGGCCCACTGAAACTCCAGAAAAATCTGAAGGTCGGAGGAATAGAGAAAGACTTCGCACGCACGCCACTACATCTAAGCGATGGCTACTTTACTGGGAAGAAAAAGAAAGACAAAAGAAAAAGAAAGAAGATGAAAAAATACAGCGAGCAGCAGAAAGAAAACGAAAAGCAGATTT
This sequence comes from Tetropium fuscum, assembly GCA_964058915.1. NCBI lineage: Eukaryota > Metazoa > Arthropoda > Insecta > Coleoptera > Cerambycidae > Tetropium > Tetropium fuscum. Next base: position 18,595 of record CAXKVY010001959.1, on the reverse strand, counting down.
AAGACTAAGTGTTACGAAAAAGATTAGCAAAACAGATTGTGATAAAAAAATTGATCCTATTACTATGAAAGATCATAAACAAATTAAAAATAAATCTTTATCGAAGAATAAAGACATTGTAAAACCCAATAAGCCAACAGTAAGAAAACGCAAAACTAAGAAAGATTTGGAGACAGACTCTGAGAGCGAGGAAAGTGAATGGGTAGAGAGTGGATCGAGTATGGATATGGACATATCTGATGAATTTGAGAGGAGTGATAGTGATTATATGGCAGATGATAGAAACCATAAGAAAGGAGATTTCATATTGGTATCTTTCCCTGGTAAAAAGATCATGCATTATTATGTTTGTATTGTACAAAATACTTTCAGTGGTAGTGAAATATAAGTGATGGCACTGAACTCTTGCAATTCAGAAAAGACGGTATTTAAAACAATCGATAATGATGTAAGTGTTGTAAAAATAAGCCAAGTAGTCCGAAAACTACCATCTCCATAAATTATTTCTGCAGGTGATCGCCTTAAATATAAATTTACAGATACTATTAAAGAGGTTTTGTCAAATTTTGTTGTTGTTTTATTTGGTCAACTACTGGTAAATAGGTGGTCAATTATTAGTGTAATAATGGACAACTACTAGGGTAAGTGGGAGGTGGTAATTAATTTAATTTTTTAGACACAATTAAAACCAAATTCATGCAAGTCTATTTATGTCCACTTAAAGTTAATAGTGTAAGGTTGTTAAAATATAATGAGATTTTGTGAATATCTGCTTTTCAATTATTATTTATATTTTTAAAGTGAAACAAATTCTTAAATGGTTAACTATTGGCTAGTTGACCCTACAAAACAACAAAGAATTTTCTTGATAGGCAAGGGCGTACTGTGCCCAAATTCGCCAATAATATGCCAGGGCGTGATTGGGTAGACTGGAGATTGGGTCATTATTAAAAAGCCATAAAGATGCAGTTACACAAAGGTTAGCTGCAAATATTAAACGGGCAAGGGCCAATGTATCAAAATCTGTTTTAAAGGACTACTTTAGAAATTTAGAAGAGAGTATTCGAGATGTTCCTCATACTAATGTGTTTAATTATGATGAAACAAATATGACAGATGACCCTGGCCGGAAACGACTTTTATATAAACGAGGAGTGAAGTATCCCACAAATGTTGTTAACTTTAGTAAATCTGCAATATCAGTTATGTTTTGCGGATCGGCTTCTGGCGTACTTTTGCCGCCTTATGTTATATATAAATCGGAAAATATATGGGACCGATGGACAGAAAATGGACCAAAAGGATCTCCATGTTGCAGCGAGAGATGTTGCTCTATAGGTACCAGATACAACCGAACTCATAGTGGCTGGATCGACTCAAATGTCTTTACAGATTGGTTTATTTCCAGTTTCTTACCTCATGCTGTGAATCTTCCAGGAAAAAAGGTACTCATTGGGGACAATCGTGCATCTCACTTTACCGATGAAGTCTTGCAATTGTGTGAACAAAATAATATTGCATTTGTTTGTCTTCCCCTAAATACAACACATCTAACCGAACCACTAGATGTGTGCTTTTTAAGGCCATTAAAAATTGCATGGAGGTCAATTTTATCTAACTGGAAAAAAGCTAATCCAAGTGCTCCTACAATGAAAAAGGAAGATTTTCCCAAGCTTCTCAGATTAACTTTAACTCACATGAATTCAAAATCTCCCGAAGGAGCTATCGAGGGGGATTTGATTAGTGGTTTCAAAGCAACTGGAATTATTCCTCTACAACCTGAAAAAGTTCTCGACAAACTACCGAATGAGAACCAGACAGAAAATCCCGAAGATGCAGAAGAAGGTGTGAATGCAGCACTTCTGAATTACCTACAAGAGCAGCGATATAATAATATACCAAAGCGAAGACAGTGCAACAAAAGGAAGAGAATAGAAGTCATCCCAGGAAAAAGCGTATCAGGGCAAAATAACACTGAAAGTAGTTCCTCGGACGATGAAGAAGTGGTATATCAAGATTTATCGTCTGATAATAACAGTTCTCCAGAAGCTCAAGATAAGGAGATTGAATACACAGAAGTGGAGAAGGAAAATGTAATAAATGGAGATTATTAATCGTGTTAGTTAAAGTAAAATCTGGAAAACGGAAGTCTGTTGTTTATAGATATGTAGCAACTATTTAGGGAAAAGTAAATGAAGATCTGATGGTTGTAGGATTAAAATCAATTGATACCGCAAAGAAACTTTCAAACTTGTAGAGAATGACTTATTTGAGGTACCCATTGAAGATATTGTTGCTGTTTTACCAAAACCACAAGTTCAGAGAAGTGGAGACCGTCTATGCTATATTTTTTCAAGCGCAGTGGATGTGTATGAACAATAATCATTTTTAATACCTATCAAAATCAGAATGTTAATCTTATTTTCCTTTTGTATCCGAGTTTTAAGTTGTTTGCCTTATATATATATATATATATATATATATATATATATATATATATATATATATATATATATATATATATATATATATATATATATATATATATATATATATATATATATATATATATATATATATATATATATATATATATATATATATATATATATATATATATATATATATATATATATATATATATATATATATATATATATATATATATATATATATATATATATATATATATATATATATATATATATATCCCTTTACCGCATCATGTGCCATATATGACCCAAACCAAAGAAAAATTATTTTAAATCACTTAAAATAAAACCAGGACCTTGTTTCATGCATGGACATATATGGCACATACAGTACGATGCACCTGTGGCATAGGCACCCATCTATACACAGTTGTATGAGGTTTAGCAGCCTGAACGTGTTAGATTTTGTTAGTCTGTCAGTTGCACTGACAGATGCATAATTGGCTTGTGTTATTTTGCTGAAAAAGTGTAATATTTGTGCTAATAAAAATTTATTGTTTGGCGCATAAGTGATACTTTCAGGTAAATATTAGCAAATTTAAATATTTAGAAAACTTTAAAAAATTTAAAATTCGCAATGTGCCATATATGGTACACCCTGTGGTCCAGGGAACTTTTAAATAATTTCTATATTTTAGACATGGATCCCAGAATGTTTTATAATGGTAATATGAAACTAGTAAATGTTCCAGTCGATGAGAGTGAAGACCCAGAATTGTCTAATGAAGAAAATAATTGCGAGTTGGGACCTACTCTAGCACGCGATAGCGATTTTGGAGATACCGTTTCTCGGGAACCGCGACCTGCTTCTCTTTCTCCAAGCCACTTTCAAGAAATATCTGATTCAGACTTTTCTTCGGATGATGATTTACCTTTGCTAGAAGTGAGAAAGCGACTACAAAAACAAAAGGCAAGACCAGCCAATGCCCCCAAACAAAAGCCAAATTGGATGGTGGGAAATCTAGTACGACCTGAAGAGGAAGTAAAGTTTTTAGGCAGTGAGGATTTACCTAACACAATTATGGAATTGGAAAGACCAGTACAGTTTTTTAAATTTCTATTTCCAAGAAGTATTATACAGGGTGGTCCAGTTTATAATACATTAATTTTAGGAGGTGATAGACAATCGAAAATGAAAGGGACTTTCCCCAGAAAATTTATTTCCAATGGGACTAATAACGGAGATACAGCCCTTCAAAGTTGGGAAAAAATAATCGTTTTATTCGCATAACTTTTGAACCGTTCAACCGATTTTATTCAAATTTTAAGCAAAGATTACTAAAATAAGTCTCCGTCGAATGGTTATAACGTGTTCCGTCAAAATTTTTCAGGAGCGTAGATAATGGGAGGTGCCACCTTTTTTCCCCACCTATTTTTTACACCACTGGTTATTTTTTTAAATTGCTCACATTTTTGGATTCCAGATTTAATTTAGGAAAAAACGTTATACCTGCAAATTTTCGATTAGAGGCTTCGTTTTCGAGATATTTGTGAAAATTTGAAAACATGTATTAACATGAAAACGCCGATTTAAAATGAAGCAACACATTTTTAGAGTGCAATCCTTCGGGCTACACATAATCAAGTAATCAAGTAGCCTTGCGTCACGCCTCGAAATGTTGACATTTCGGCATCTTTTGCACTTGTGTTGTATCTTGTGTCCCATTGTTTGTGTAATATCTCCACGAAAACATGCCAAACTTATTCAATAATGCCGAGTCTGCAGACATACACTTTGTTTACGGATTCTGCGATGGAAATGCCGCAGCTGCTGTCAGGGAATATCGCAGAAGATATCCAGATCGGAGGCAACCAAATGCGCGTGTTTTTGTGACCATGCATCAACGTTTTCGTGATTGTGGCTTGAAAATCGTCATGGACCGGCAGCCTAGGCGACAAATTAATGAAGAAAATGCCATAATCAGAGCTTTTAATAACAATCCACGGCTAAGTTCACGTAGCAGCCTTGCAGTTGAGAAAATCTAAATCTAAAATATTGCGTGTTCTTCATAAGGATAATCAAAGACCATATCATTTACAACTAGTGCAAAATTTACTTCCTGGTGATGAAAATCGTCGTCTTACCTTCTGCAACTGGATACTGAATTCTGTTCAAGAAAATCCACAGTTCCTACATAAGATTTTATGGACTGATGAGTCCTGTTTCACAAGAAAGGGAGTATTCAATCACCATAATTCTCACATTTGGGCTCAAGAAAACCCCAGAGGTATTCGAATTAGGTCCTTTCAACACGAATTTAGTGTTAACGTATGGCTTGGGCTAATTAACGGTTATATTTATGGTCCATTTTTCTTACCACCTCGACTGAACTCTGTGCTTTTCCTTGACTTTTTAACAAATAACTTGTACGACCTGTTTGATGATATACCCGTCGAAGTACGCCATAATAGTTGGTTCCAAATGGATGGTGCTCCAGCGCATTTTGGACGACAGGTGAGAGACTGGATGAATGAAAATTATCCGAAAAGATGGATACGGCGTATCACGAATAACGATCCACCTGAAGTAGGAAGAGGGCCAGTGGCTTGGCCAGCAAGGTCACCTGATATAACCCCATTAGATTTTTATGCATGGGGCTATTTAAAGGATGTTGTATACGCAACAACAATTGACACAAGGGAAGAGTTGATTGAACGAATTCAACAAGCATGCCACCAATTAAGTCAAAATCGACATCAAATATTGGCAGCAATCAATTCAATTACCAAAAGATGTCAAAAATGTATTGAGGCAGGAGGATTGCACTTTGAAAATATGTTGTAAATAATTATTGTTATTAATAGGTTATTGTATTATTATGGTTATTAAAAAACCTTTCGTTGTATTCTTTGAAAACTGTTGGTTCAGTAAAATGTTATAAATTGTGATACAAACGTAATAAAGTTAATCTAATCAGAATTCTACAGCAATAACTATTTTTTATTTTTTTTCTAAATTTAAAAATATAATTTATTTTCAAAACTAATTTGGGGAGTCAAAAATAAGGAGTTAAAGGGTAGCCATCTTCCATCTCCCATTATCTACGCCTCTGGACATTTTTTAATCAAATGCGTCCCAGCAAATTTCGAAAGACATGGTTTACTATAGGAAATGGTTTAAATGTATTAAAATCCTAAGTATTGCACCTTTAAAATGTGCTAGCTTCATTTCAAATCAAATTCAACCTGCCGAAAGTTTTAAAACTTAAAAACATGACTTCAGCGTCATGTTTTCAAATTTTCACAAATATCTCGAAAACGAAGCCTCTAATCGAAAATTTGCAAGTATAACGTTTTTTCCTAAATTAAATCTGGAATCCAAAAATGTGAGCAATTTAAAAAAATAGCCAGTGGTGTAAAAAATAGGTGGGGAAAAAGATGGCACCTCCCATTATCTACGCTCCTGAAAAATTTTGACGGAACGCGTTATTACCATTCGACAGAGACTTATTTTAGTAATCTTTGGTTAAAATTTGCATAAAATCGGTTGAACGGTTAAAAAGTTATGCGAATAAAACGATTATTTTTTCCCAACTTTGAAGGGGTGTATCTCCGTTATTAGTCCCCTTGGAGATAAATTTTCTGGGGAAAGTCCCCTTCATTTTCGATTGTCTATCACCTCCTAAAATTAATGTATTATAAACTGGACCACCCTGTAGAAAACATAACGGAACAAACCAATCTATATGGTACCCAGTGCCACCCTGAGAAGCCAACAAACATAAAAGAATATGAAATTGAACAGTTCATTGGAATATGTATTTACATGTCTATTATTCAGTTGCCTGCAACAAGACGTTACTGGAATAGTACCTTAGGACATCCTGCCATATCTGAAGTGATGAGTTGCAACCGATTTGAGGAGATAAAACGATTCCTACATTTCAATGATAACACCCAACTTATTCCAAATGGTCAGCCTGGATATCGCTGTTCCAGAAGAACAATGACGTAACTGCAAAATTTTCAAAAAATTAGTTAAACCCATCATCGCATAGAAAATAGTGTTCTCTATTTGGTAAAATAATGTCGTAATTGTAGTAAATTATTTGGCCGCTAGATGCCAGTTACGTCATTATTGAATTAGTACCAATTGGCGCCATTTTTCTGCGAGAAAATCGACGCAACGGTCAGTTGTGAGAAGTCCTTGTTACAGTGCCGTCGCAAGCTATTCGTTTCCAACACAACAACGTCGTAAATGCAACTTGTGATTATCAGATGTGATGTTTAATACATAACTTTGAAGAAATAATGTTCTAAGTGTATTTTGTGCCATTCTTACCTCTAAAACGTGTTACAAGGATTGACATAAGTGTAAGTAATATTCGGCATTATAGTACAAAAACGACCTAAATGTATTTTGTGTCAACGTTTTCTTTTTAACTTAGAGAAACACCGACATAACTGTTCTTAGCGTCGTTTTTGCCTCTAAAATACTGTTTGGTTCTTAACGTAAATGAATTTTGAGTCAATATTACTTTTCATTATCTAAATTCTGAATGCCATAACAGTTCTTTCCATCAATTTATTTTTAAATATTTAAGGCTTTTATCTTTTATTGATGCTACATAAAATAATAATATACAAATTATAAGTGAAACTTTTACTTTTTCATAATAATTTCTTGCATGTTATTAACGCAATGCCTGGTTAAAATTTACCTGTAAAATTAAAAGCGATTCATATCATTGGTGCACAGAAAATTTATTTTTTTAGACGCTGCGTGAAAATTTGCAGTACCAAAAAATGAGTTATCGAGCGGATAAAATTTTTAAAGCCCTTAAAATACTAACACAGGAAAAAATCGAGCAGGATGAAGGACAAAGTACATTATTATCAGAAAACCAATCCGACCAGTCCTCTATTGCCATCATAATGGTAAGGTCAGATCAAAGTAGCAGTGTTTTATGTTAGATTCAAAATGTGCCTGGTAGTTTCGCTAAAATGCCTGATCTGAACGGAGCCCACAAAGCTAATCATATTCAACTTATGCCCGATGATTCAGTAGAAACGTTTAACAAAGAGAATAAAAATAATCCTCTTACGCTTGATCTGAATGAAACTTATGAATTCCATAATATGCAACCTGTTACTGTGACAGAAGCATTCATCAAACCCGATAGAGTAAGCGTTAATACACTTTATTTGGACGAAACAGATGAACTCAATGATACTCCTATGCCACCTATGTCTGATAAATCTTTAGAAACAATCAACAAACCAGGTGTTAGTACACTATCAAAAGATGTTACTAGATATGTGATTGAAAACAAAGGTTTAACAAAACTGAATCTTAGAAAAGTGATGATACCATCATACAATGAAGATAACAGTTCAGAAAAAGATCCGTTTTCTTCAGGTTCAAGCGATGAATTTGTACCTAGTGACAGTGATTCAGATTCAAAATCTGAAAGCGGTGATACACCATTACCGGCTGAGGAACCCGACTCCCCAGTAAAAGGCAAGAAGCGTATAAGAAGGGTAGAAACATGGATCGAGGAAAGGGCAAAAAGACAAAAAAATTCTGGAAAAGAATATCTGTCGAAAAGTGGTAAACTTGTTCAGGCTAGGACCATGAAACAGCCATGTCCAGACAGCTGTGTTCTGAAGTGTGCTGGAAAATTTTCAGAAAATTTCAGAAAGAGCCTTTTTAAAGAGTATTGGGATTTAGCATGCATACAACAGCGAAATTTTTTGGGTGCATGCGTTGAGCAATTGGAGCTCAGTTATAGAAGAATTTCTGCAGCAACTCCAAGAAAACCGAACTGCGCATTTTATTTACGTAATAACGGCGAGAAAGTCCGAGTCTGCAAATTATTCTTATTGAATACATTGGGATTGTCAGAGAGAACCTTACGAACCGTAATTTCATCAAAAATTAGCGGTTCTGGAATAATACCTACAGACAACCGTGGGAAACATGCTAACCATAAAAAAAATTAGTGACGAAATTTTAAATTCAATAAGAAACCATATTGATAGCATTTCCGAGGGTCGAAAGTCACTACGTAAGGAGCAATACTTCTCGGCAGTTTATTGATGGACGACTCAGTATAGCTGAACTTCACAGGCACTATTCCGAGGAAAGAATATCTTGTAATGAAGATTCTGCAACATATGACACATACGACAAAATATTTAATACTGAATATAATATAGGTTTCTTTTCTCCGAAAAAGGATCAGTGCGATCTATGCCAATCATATCGGAATGCAAACCAAGATGAAAAAATTAAATTGGGGGAAACTTACAACACACATTTAGAAGAGAAGGATCACAGTCGAAAAGCTAAAACCGAAGATAAGGAAAAGGCGAAAAGTCAAGAAGTCATTTTGGCCGTTTATGATCTGCAGGCTGTTCTACCGGTGCCTATGGGTCAAACGTCAGCCTTTTTTTATAAAAGTCGCCTAAACTGCTATAACTTTACGGTAAGTTATTTAAAAATGAATATACGCTTAATGCGTAATTGCTTCTGTTTTTTAGATTGCAAACATAGTTAATGACCGAACAAAATCATACTTCTGGCATGAAGCACTTGGCCACAGAGGGGCAATAGAAATTGGAACTTGTGTTTTTAACTATCTACAAGAAATTTCAGCAAACACCCCGGGAATGGATGTGATATTTTATTCAGACAATTGCGGGGGACAACAAAAAAATCGGTAAACAAAAATATTTTAAAATATATTTAAGCAAAACTGAGTACAATTTTGTAATTTGTTTCAGGTTCCTTATCGGTACATATTTATATGCAGTATGTAACGGGTACGTACAGCCTCCCTGCATCTTTTGATTGTTAAATATATTATAATATTATAGGTAGTAAGATAAGAGGTTTTAGCAATGTAAATAAGGCTTAGGGACGTGAATGCGAGTGGTGTCAGTACGGCAGGGACCATGCGCGCGGGAGTGCGGGGTGGTACCGGAGCAGACGTGGTAGCAGGTGGCAGTTGCCCCGAGCTATTGAGAGGGAGTGCATGTTGGAGCTTAGTTGCTGGACTTGGTCGAGCACTGGAGTTCTTGACTTCTGTTTTGGATAGTGAGTTCCCTTGGCGTTGTTCTGCTGCTGCTGTTGTTTTGGAAGTAAGAATCGCCATCCGTTTTGGTTTTGAGTCGTTGGTGGTTACTGTGGAGGGTGCTGCAGGTCCGAGCCGTGGTGTAAGCGACGTCTCCGTTTGTGAATCCAGGTATCACCCCTATTTTATTGAGGCCTCGTGCCATTGTAAAGGTGCGTAGAGCGGTGATATCGCTAAACGTGTTCGCAGCCGATTTATTGAATAAGTTTAGACTATTATTTAGATTAACTGAAAGGTTGACTGTTGACCGATATTGTGGCGTATGGCAGAAACTTTTTTTATTTTTTCACTTATTATACTTTTTGTTTCTGTTGCTTTTGGTTATCGATTAAAAAACACTACTTTATTAGTTTTATTTATTTCAGCTTATTAAAGTAAAACATTTTTTAGTAGTTTGTTTCTAATATTTTAAGTAAAATCACGCTTCAATGGATACTGAAATTTACTACATAAATTTGACTAGTAAAAAATGACCACACTAGTAGACTATCGCGCCATCTCATGTTTTTTTTTCAAATCTCATGCTTTCTTCCAATATATCTAATGCTGATTTCATACTTCATTCGGCCGCTTTCCGGCGCAACATGTACCGATTAATCTCGTTTTCGTTTGAAGTACACGTTTTATTACGTTACGCTATGTTTTCTAGTATTATTTTTATATTTAAAATTTTTTCTAGAATACCGTAAAACGGGGTTATTTGGGAATTTTTTTAAGGTTTTTTGGTTGTAGATTCCAGGTGCATGCAGGTAGGTAGGTATAGGCTACCTTCACTGCAATTATGACACCCCTACTATCACGGTGGGGGTCTATATATTTTTTAAAAGTATTTTCCCAAATAACCCCATCCGGTGGTGATATTTGGGAATTGCCTCTAAAACATGCATTAACCAAATAACGCTGTCTGTTGGGATATTTGGGAAGCAAATTGAACTTTTAAAAAAACAAAATACTCGATGGTTTTCTATTTACCATCATTCTTTATAAAAGAAATACATATAAAAAATACATATAAACGTTTTTTGGGAAAATTAAAACAATTCTTTTGATAGAAAAAAAACTAAAAAAATTATTGCACTTTTTAAGCACCTAAAAATTTAAAAAAAACTCAAATGAACGTAAATCGTAAACAAATTTTCACGAAACACATAAAATCGTCGGCTATCGGATCCATCTACTTTGGGTTCTTGTAATTTCTTAACAATCATGTCTAATGAAATCACATCGGTATCTTTGGATGGAGGTTTTTTAAAATTATCAGTCTTACTTGATTTCTTCAAAAAATCGACAGGGAACGTTCCTTCCTCGCCTTCTTCGACGGCCTCAATTTGTCCCACGTAGTGGCGAGTTTTCTTCTTTGTTTGGTACTCTACTACGACCCACTGACCAACCCCTGCGCTGGGATTTCTTCAGGCAACCTGTTCATATCTAGCTGGGCCAAGGGTAAGTCGTCGCTACTATAAGAGTCGAATTGAGATTCCCCAACTTCTCGTTCTTCTGCTTCAAATCCATCATCTTCAAGTTCTATTGGGTAACGTTCTATACCTTCTTCAAGTGAATCAGTGTCGTCATCAAGGGTGAATATATTAGGGTCGTTGTTTTCTTCAGCTTCACTTGAAGAAGAATCATCGATCACCCGTCTCTTTTTTGCTCTCTTTCCTTTCGTTTGCTTCAAAGTTGATGGTGAAGCAATATCTTCGGCTCCGATACTTTTTCCTGGCTCTACGGAGATCCTTTTGCGCCTGGCTGGTTTTGAAGTGCTAGCGAGGTCAGGAGTATTGCCCCTCATTTCACTGAGCAGTGATATAACAGAATCTGACACTAGAGATGCGTTGTCTCCTGTTTCCTTTTGAGGCAGTCGTTCCTTGGGTCTATTTGGATTTAATGGATAAAGACCAGTTTTGTTAAAACCAGAAATTATGTTTTGGGAACCCTTTCCATTTTCATCTAGTGCTTGCTGAAGTTCCGTCAACAATTTTGGAAATGCATCTTTAGTTAGTGTCGTCGAGCGTCTTCCTGCTGTTTTTTTCCAATTGGTAAGGATTGATCTCCAATATTTTTTCAAAGGGGCGTAAAACGCTACGTCGAGAGGTTGTAAGACGTGGGTCGCATTGCTTGGTAAGCAAATAAACTTTATATTCAGGTCTTCACAGGCATTCAGGACTTTTTGTGAGAAATGCGACGACAAATTATCACCCACTAATATTTTCTGACCTTCTTTGCTTTTGCAAAATGGAACAACTATAGAAAAAAACCAGTCCTCAAAACAAACGGAGTCGAACCAGCCACTTCGTGAGCGATTGTACCTGGTACCGGAAGGACCTCCCGTGGTCCAACTATCCCACAGATGCTCTGCCTTATATACTACATAGATAGGCAACAGTTGACCATCTGCTGTGCCGGCATACATCAGACTGATGGCAGTTTTTGTCGAATTGATTACACGTTCTGGATATTTACTGCCGCGTTTCACAATATATTTTTTGGCTCCAGGATTGTCTGTTAGATTCGTCTCGTCGTAGTTTATCAGTAAAGAAGAATCTGCTGTTTTTAAAACTTGTTCAGCATTTCCAAAAAAACGATCAATGGTGTAATGGGAGAGTGCAGCCCGTTTTGAAGATATATTCGCAGATAGTCTATTAGATACTTGATCCTTATGACGATTAAGAAATCCTGCAACCCAATCCTTCCCTGGTAAATTATCCCTTAGACGCCCTTCCTGAACTCCCCTCTTGTCAAGGTAAGTTTTCATCAACAGTCGTAGATCCAGTGAATCAAAGGGAAAGCCCCATGATGCCACCATATTAAGATGATGAATTATTATTTGCTCTTCATCCTCTGAAAATAGAGTGGGGCGTCCAGGTTGTTTGTAGTTAATATTTTGATCTAGGACTCGTCGGCCAATAGTGGATTTTGGTACCGAATATTGCTCGGCAGCTTGTAAAATAGTTAGTCTCTTTTGCTTTACCGCTTGGACGGCCTGCTCTAATTTTTCTTTTGAATAAGACATATAAGGTCGATAGTTTTTCCCATTTCGACAATTTGTGAGCGTTCTTTTGTATTTACGCACCATACTGGCTACCTAAAACAGGTTTTTAGCAAATTTAAAAAAGTTCCCAAGTAACCCCGAATTGGTGTCCCAAATAGCCCCTTTTTCAAAAAAAAATCGCGAAAAAATAACGTATTTAAAAAAAACAATAAAACTTGTAAGTTGACATAACCTAACATATAACTTTTTCCTACTATACTAAAGTTATGTCTCATGTTCACTTAAACGGCTCTGCATGTGAAATTTGGACACCCAAATTATTGGGACAATTTTATACATACATTTTGAAATTATTGTGTGACGTTACTTACACGTGATATGCTTACCTTTATTGCACAACACTATCTGCCATATGTTGCAATGAGACGGCTTAGTTCCTTACAGTGTTGCCAAATATATAATAATTGGAGAATTCCCTAGTTACCCGCCAATTCCCAAATAACCCCGTTTTACGGTACTACATTTTATGTCCATTTTTTGTAGTGTCTAGCAGGGATCGACCGATATATAATTTTTGGCCGATACCGATAATCGGCCGATACCGATATTTCAAGGCCGCTATATCGGCCTATCGGCAATCCGTCTATTTCCGTTGAGTATCGTGCGTGCGTCGCATAGACAACCAGCTGAACTAGCCTCGGGGATCAAACACGTGTTGCGCATCTGCAAGTCCGAACGTGTTTGTGCTTTCTTTTTGCTGTGGATCACGTTTGCGTATTGAATTCTGCACGAAAATGACTAAAACCAGCCCGCTGTGGAAATATTTCGAAAAAAAATCCGATGGAGATGTTGAGAAAAAGAAAACTGAGAGTGCAGTGTGTGTTGTATGCAAAAAATGTGTTTCTTTGGGTGGCAAAGGCAAAACAGCGAACACATCAAATATGCAGTACCATCTTTCTAAAAATCACCCAGAGGAGTATGCCCAGATAAAAACATTGAAACGTTCAGGTATGTAGCAAAAATTTGTCCTGAGTCCTGATATTTTATTTTGTGCAATTTTGTGAGCAAAATTGTAGAGGATATAAGCTGACCAATTTAATTACCATTCTCAACTTTCTTTTTAGGCGAATTTGTGAACCGAACAAAAACAGGAGAAACTGGAGATTGTGTACGTCCAAGCAACACTATCAACATTCTCAACCGAAAATTGCAACCGCTTTTGAAAAATTACATAAATGGGACATAAATTCAGACAAATCGAAGGAAATTTATTACCTGATTGGTGAGATGATAGCGAGTGACAACCAACCATGTTCTATTTGTTCAGATACTGGTTTTACTCGTTTATTAAATAAAGCATTTCCTTCCTATACCCAGAGGCGGCGTTAGGCGTGGGCGACGTGGGCCACCGCCTACGGCCTCGCAGTCTGAGGGGCCTCGCGCCTCAAATACGCATAACTCGGACGCAACGTAAAAATGTATTCGTTATAAAACGATAAATATATTGACATACCAAATTTGTTTTCTTTAGGCTAGCAACATTTGTTGGCAATGCGTTGCTATCACGGGGAACCCCTTGTGGCCAGACTTGGGAATTTTCCTTTCTATTTGGCGTTTGTCTATGGTACTTTCAAACTGCAGCTGCTCCTCAAGGGCTGGAAAGCCAATCAAAGTATCGCACGCACAGAGTTGCGCCATATACGTATGTGATATTCGTGTTTTTCTGATAGTATTTTATCTGAGAATAAGTGTGGTGTGGTTCATTGTTTGAAAACGATTAATACATAAGAAATAAATATACATACATTATATTGTGACGAATGTGCAGCTTTGACTCCGGCACTGGAGCCCATAGAACAATCGAGGCGGAGAAATACCGATCTGGAATTCGAGGCCGCTGGATCTAACTGGATCTTTCAAGATGAATCGGTTTGCGCATATATATAACGAGACCATTGCGTGATGGGTTTACTCAAGTTTAGTTCAGTTTCAAGTTTAGACGCGTCAGCCAGTGCCAAACGCGAACTTAAACCGAAATCGGACTAATCGGAGTGAATATAAATAGTTAAATAAATTGTAAATAGACTAATAAATACTGATATAAATATTGACTGTGGAATTAATTTTAGGTTATACCTACAATCTACGATATGTCAGGCAAGCGAGATAGAGATATCGGGAGGAAATGGGAATCAGGATCAGCAAAAAGAAAAAGAAAAGCTGAAATAGCCGTATCAAATCAGGTTTTAAGTTCAAGTATGATGAAGTTTCTAAACCAAACTGAATCCGGTCGTATAAAATCATCTCAATCGGTTGCTTCGACTTCTACAATTGGGAAAAAAGTGGGAAGTACCTCACTGAATACTGATATCGATAAAGAACGACAGTCGGAAAAAGAGCAGGGATCAAACTCTACAAGTGAATCGGAATCAGACGCTGATATTCCTGATCATGAAGAACAACTTGAGTTAGGTTCTCCCTCAGTTAGCAACGACTCCAGTGATGAAGTTAAGCAAGCATTGGTAGTTTCGGATCCGGGAATGTGGACGTTTCCCATAACGGATTCTCAGCGGCATGACATAGTGCAAAGCGGCCCGTCACTGCAGCCCAATAACAGTGATGAAGATTATCCGAAAGATGCCGATCAAAGGCACTTTTCCAATTTTCATTTTGCAAGAAAATTAAACAATGGCGAGACTCAACATCGTCGCTGGCTGGTATACTCCAAAACTCAAAATAAAGTTTTCTGCTTTCCATGCCGACTATTTGGCCATTCACAAACACAGATGGTACAGGGCGGAGGATGTTGTGATTGGAAACATATAGGCAGTATTTTACATAGGCATGAAAATACCAAGGAACATATGACTTTTATGTTCCAATGGATAACATTAGAAAAAGCATTAAAGCACGGAAAAACCATCGATCAGGAAAACGAAAGGCTTATACGTGAATCACAAAAACATTGGCTTGACTTGTTTGAGAGATTAATTGATATCATTAATTTCTTAGCCTCTCATAATCTGGCATTTAGAGGTCACAGAGAACCTCTCAAGTTAGACGATGACACTAAAAATTCTGGTAACTTCATAGACTTATTTAAATTAATATCCAAATTTGATCCTACTTTACGGGAGCATATGAAACGCATTAATGATAAACAACTTACACACCATTATCTAAGCCACGATATTCAAAATGAATTGATCATATTAATGTCAAAAACAGTTACCGAAGAAGTGATTCGTAGGGTAAAAGAGGCAAAATATTACTCTTTGTTGCTCGACTGCACTAGAGACTGTAGTAAAGTTGAACAAATGTCAGTTATCTTAAGATTTTGTAATACATCAACCGGCACAATAGAAGAAAACTTTATCGGATTTCTTGCTGTCCCTGAGACAACTGGAGAGTATTTAACTAATGCAATACTGGGAGAGCTAGAAAAAAATGACTTAGATATTCAAAATTGTCGTGGCCAAGGATACGACAATGGTGCAAATATGGTTGGCGTAAATAGTGGAGTTAAAACTCGGATATTAAATATTAATCCCAGGGCATTTTTTACACCTTGCGGTTGTCACAGTTGGAATCTGTTGTTGGTAGACGCAGCTAGTTCTTCTGTGGCAGCAAAAACATTTTTTGGTTTTATCCAGAAAATGTATGTGCTATTTTCAAGTTCCAGTAAACGCTGGGAATTAATCAAGGGCAAATTAAAGCTTACTATTAAGCCTTTATCGGACACAAGGTGGGAAAGCAGAATCGAGGCAGTGGAGGCCATATTACTGCAATTCGATGATGTTGTTGAATGTATTGAAAGCTTAAAAAACCATAAAGAACAATCAGACACCCTCAGTGATTGTGATTCGGTTTTAAACGAAATGCTCAGCTTAGAATTTGTCATATCATTACATGTGTGGTATGAGATATTATCGCGTGTGAATATTATAAGCAAATTATGGCAGTCTGTACAAGTTCATTTAAGCATTTCCCTTGAACATTTGCGTACATTTTGTGACTGGATCAAAGAATATCGACAAACTGGATTTGAAAAATGCTTGTCTGACTCGTAAATTTATTGAGAAAAGCAGGTATGATCTGCCAGAAGACTTTAAAAATAAAAGGGTAGCCAAAAAGAAAAGGATGTTTGATTATGAAGGCAGAGATCAGCCTATACAGTCTCCCAAAAGTCGATATGAGTCAGCTTTTTTTAACACAATGGTTGATTCTGTAATAAGCAATATGGATTCGAGATTTATGTCGTTAAATGAACATTTTGAAAATTTTGGTTTTCTCTACGATCTGAGAAAATTAAAAAATATACCAAAAGAACAAATATTAAAAAACTGTCAAGATTTACACACAGTCCTGCGAGTGGGTGAAAGTAGTGACTTCCAACCTTACGAATTATATGAAGAATTACAAATAATGATACTAAATGTACCAGACTTCATTAAAGATGTGAAAGAACTGCTTCAATACATAATAGAAAATAACTTGAAAGAAATTTACCCAAATATTTACATTGTGTATCGAATTTTGCTAACGATACCGGTAGGTACAGCCTCCGCTGAAAGGAGCTTTTCAAAATTAAAACTTATAAAAAATTATTTGAGAAGTACAATGGGTCAGGAAAGACTTTCAGCTATGGCACTTTTATCTATTGAAGCAGGCATAGCATCTAAGCTTAATTACGGTACAATCATTAAGGAGTTTAGTGAGGCTAAAAGCAGGAAATTTCTGTTTCTTTAATGTTAGTCTAAGAAAATAGTTTGGATTGCATTGTCTCTATTATAATAAAGTAGTAAAAAGCTATTTTTCAACTGTTTTTTAATTTATAACATTGCTTCTTGCGCCACCAGAGGGCCTCGCTAAATATACTTTGCCCACATCAAATTTTGCTCTTGCCCCGCCACTGACTTCAGATATATGGACCTGTCAACACAATAATAATTCTTTTATTTCTTTGATTGCTCATTTTTGGAATAAAGATGACTCTAGTCACAGAGAGTTCTAGCTTGCAAGGGTTTTCCAGGTACCCATACAGGTGATACTATATCTGAGATATTAAAAAACCTGTTCGACCAATGGAAATTGGACACAGACCAGATTCACCTTTTGTTGGCAGATAACGGCGCAAACATGAAAAAAGGGGTATCTGACACCGCAATAAAATATCAGGGCTGTTTTGTCCACACCCTACAACTAGCAATAAAGGACTCTATTGATTGCCAAAGAGCAGTGATAGACATTATTGGGAAAGCAAGAAGAATTGTGACTAACTTTAATCACTCTGCAACTGCTTGTGATAAGCTTAAAAAACTACAACAGCAAGTGAATATTCCAACAAAAAAACTTATCCAAGATATACAAACCAGATGGAACTCAACATATTATATCGCACTCCGGCGAGAACAGTGTCACAACTCAAAAAATACGAATTCTGAGCTTATAACAGCAATTAATGCGTATTTTGTATCCTCACGTGCACGAAAAACGACACATCTCTAAGTCCCAATCTATCCGCTAGGAGGCAGTTGTGTCAGTTTTACTCTTAGGCTAATGCACGTTCATCACTGCAAGAACAGTGTCACTTCAGTGTTGTTACAAGAAGGTGTGCATGTTGTCGGTCAAGAAAAGCGTAACATTTCGAGTTGTGACAGTTTTCGTGCAGTAAGGTAAGTGAAATATAATTTTTGATTATCTCTAAATGTATGTTATTGTATTGTTTTATTTCGACTTGTCTCACTTTTCCTGACTTAGAATATCGGTATTTTGTGTTGTCACTTTTCTTAATTCAAAAGTACGTCTTACATTGTAGTCACCTAACCTTGTAATTTCGAATAATATTACTCTAGGAAATAAACATCAATAATGTAGCTTGAAATTTATTTGTTGTAGATTCGTTATGAAACCAGAGCAAGGATACCGAGGTAGAAAAATGCTAGCAGCTGCTATTTCTGACATGGAAGTCGAAGAAACCTGATTGATTGGTGAAGTGGAGAACACTTTAGAAATCGTGAAACCTAACAGAGACCTCG
>CAXKVY010001958.1:0-27606 GCA_964058915.1 Tetropium fuscum | reverse complement strand
ATTGTATATAGAGTTTTATTACAGTGTTATGTTATGAGTTTTTAATGTGGAGTGAACCTGGTAGATTCCATCCGAGCCTAAATTTTTGCATGCGCAGTTGCAATGCGTACCCACGTACCCAAAATTTAAAAAAAATATGCCGGTTTTATGGCGACGTAATAATGTATTTATCTTAATAAAGAGACAGTCAAGTTCTATGTCGTGTAAAATATTTTCTGGTGTTAATAAAATAATATATAGTTAAAAAGTGAAGCATTATTGTATTAATTGTTAGTTAAGTAATGTCATACATAGTCATGTCATAATAGTATGAACTGTGTATTTCATTTTCGATGTTTACTCAGATTCATAGGTAGTGACCACATGTGCATTTTTCTAAAAGGAAAAAATAATTTAATGAAATATAAATAAATAAGTGTAAGAAGTGCGAACATTGCTAAGAGGTGAAAACTAAATTGGGTTTTTTATATAAAATATTGCTGAAAATCCCTCCCTCTTGAAGCTACAAGAAGATAAAAAAAGAACTAGAATGATTGAAACATCAAAAATGAAAGCACATCTATGTATCCTGTGATATTATGTTTTATATTATGCATTTTTAAATACTGTACCTATTATTTTATTCACAAGTTATGAACAAGAGTTCAACAACTTGTGATGAATATCTGGTCTACACAAGTCCCAGTAGTATATGTAAGCCGCAAAAACGTTGAAATTATACAGAAAAGTTGCAGTAACATTGTTGAGATATTATAGTTTTTTACTTATGATAATAAATTATGATAATAATTTTTATGATTATCTCTATAATAATACACAACAATATTTTTTCCATTAAACTTCTGCATACAAAACTAAAACATGGTAGTTCGTTTTCTTCTTTCCAAATTCCAAAGATCGTGATTCGACCTGTACATAACATAAGTTAATAAGTCGTTCAATTAAGACACTCATCCAAATGAGTTACCAGAAAATTGACTTTATCTGTACCTGAACTAAGGATGACAGAATCATGGATATTCACTGATACGGTGTCACATTTAATTTGTCTATTATGAAATCTAATAATTGGCGTTTTATCGAAGGGAAGTATAAATAATTTTGGTTACACTAGCTGCAAACATTATCTAGAACATGTTTAAGTTAAATGATTTGTTTGAAATAACTAGAGATAAATCTTCAGGGTACATGGTAAAGGAAATATGCCCTAGCACAGATTATAATGAATTAATATATAAAATAAAAAGCACAGGGCCCAGAACTGAGCCCTGCGGTATACCTATTTCTACTAGACAACAGTCAGAGTTAATTTTATTTACATAATAGTTATTAGTATGTTGTATAGAGATTTACTGTTTACGAAGTATGCGGGAATAATAAAGTATGTTTAAAAAAAATCGAATACTTATCGAATACTAAGGACTATAAGTAGTAAACATCCGCGCAGGATTCAGGTTTAGGTGATTCTGTTCCAAGTTCGAAGTTACATGCACTGGATTATAATAGCAACTGGATTTTACCCTGATATTGTTTTCCATTTTGCACGTGGAAACTGTTACTTTGGTGCGAAGATATTATGTTTGCCGCTGATTAAAAAATCGGTACAATATGAAATATTCTTGTTAATGAAGCTCTCTTGGCGAAGTGAATCTCCTGCGTTTTTAATTATTCTCCGCTTTTTCCTCAAACGTCTAAGGGATACACATCTTCAGGCTGGGTAATATATGTACGCCACAGTTTCCAAGGGTTCGGGAGCATGTCGGTTTGGTTAAAATCCACATTTTAATTAAGGAGCCATTGAATAATTCATTTTCCCGAAATGAAAGCAACTTTGAAAAACCCTTAATGAACCGCGAAAAAACTGAACACACTTCATTGAATGAAATTTAATTACTCGAAATCTTTAATTAAATGAAAACTTTCCGATGCGGCGGCGGTATTTGTCATTTTTATTTTTAAATTACATAAACTCCTTAAAAACGCCCCAATTTGCATATAAAATGACAAAATCTTGGCTGGGCTTCACTAAGAAATTAAATAAATTTAGCGGGGTGTAATGGATTTAGGTTCATCAAGTTTGTTTTGGCTCTCAAGAAAGACTTTCTCTGATTGCAAAAACACAAAATCAACCGACTTCCTTCTCTTGATTGAGGAGACTTTTAATTGCATTATGCAAATCCGGTGTTTTGTGTCTGAATTCTTTATTCGGTTATCACGAATCAGACCTTATTGGGGGAATAATCGGGTGGGGCGAATCCTTTCCTACAATTTCCACAATAAAAGCGTAATATTGACAATAACAAAGAATTTTGAATTTTATAAACAAAGGAGTGCAAAAGCAACTGCTCTGCATTGAAAATATTGTGTATACCTTTCCAGTCCAATGTTTGCTGCAAAAGTATGTAGATAAAAACCAAACAAAGCCGAACATCGAAATACAACACTGCACTCGACGTGCGTTTCGGTAGCCAAGTTAGAATCAACGGGAAATGATTAAATCAATTTTTACATTCAACTGTTTAAGACGTTTAAGAAGGGGGACCGTCTAGCCGCATGACTTGGCTCGTAAGATTTCAGAACTCGGAAGAACATCGATCTTCCGAGTTAAGCAAGGTGGGCGCCGGCGGGTGCTTGGATGAGTGGCCTAGGCAGGCTTGGGCGGACTGTGGCAGTCCACCTGAGGACTGGGAGCGCTCAACACATCTGCTCGGGCGTGTGGTCGCCGATAAATAGTAAAATGAGAACAGAGCAATAAATCTCATAAAACTCAGATCATTCTATTATACATAAAATTGTAAGAGACTTTGCCACCAAGCCACCCGTAATAAATAGGTTGGTTTGAAGAAAAGGGCTCAAGTAAAAATGAGGAATGTACAAGGGGCCTAATGAGGCCTAAGTGAAATTACTATACTGCGACCCCTATACATACATACATATTTAAGAAGTATTTATCACTTATTACTTTAGTAACTTCCCTTCTAAAGATAATTTCCAATAATATTGAACTAAGAACACAATATATAAATTACAAAAATAAATTAATCTCCTTAATAAAAAAAAGAAAATCTGAGTACCTACTATAAAAACAAAAAAAAACAAAAACCAACTAAACACAAAGAAACTGTGGAATATAGTAGAAGAAATTACTAAAAACAAAAATAAATCCTGTAGTATATCATTTCTAAAAAGTGAAAATGGAAACAATTCTGCTAAAGAAATTTCAAATTAATTTACAAAATATTTTCAAACATGGGCAAAACATTAGCTAATAAAATTACTAAAAATCCGAATTTTAAGATAAAAATATATATTAGGCATTTTTTTGCGTTAGTTGCTACAGATGATAATGAAATTAAACATATCATAACATCAGAAATAAAAAATAAAGAGTCATCTGGAGTTGACAATATTAAGGCTGAAACTTTGAAGTTACATAATACCTCATGACACCTTTAAGTTTACACAGACACGGTTTATTCAACCGATGTATGGAAATTGGTAACTGGCCAACAGCTTTTAAGGAATCCATTATAGTTCCTATAAAAAAGGAGATAAAGACCCATATTTCTTATAACAAATGAAATAAAATGTTTTTTTAAAAATTATAAGAAAAATTGGTAAAAAAACTTTATAATAATTTATATATAATAATTTAAATGGTTTTATTTTAAATAATCAGTTGTTGGTACTAAAAACTACAAAATAATTAGGACATAAACCTGGACTTTCCTGAGATTCTGGCGTTTGGTAAGAAATAAAAACACGTGGGGCACATTTGAAACATGGTTTTTATGCCCCCCATGTTTTTATTTCTTACCATACGTCAGAATCTCAGAAAGGTCCAGGTTTCTGTCCTAATTATTGTGTAGTTTAAATAAAACAGTTTAAGTACAAAATTGTTTTACCATTTTTTGTTTTGTAGTTTTTAGTTTTTTTAAGTTCCACTCTCCACCTCCTGCCTCCATCATCAGACGCTCGTCACCAAGTATAATGTATGGGACTCGTTAAAAGCAACCAAATGAGCCTAGTAACCTTAAACAGCCCCAAGTACCAAGTTTAAGACAAATCGGTTCATAAATAGTATAGTCCGTCATTCAAAAATTGTATTGAGTGACCTTAAACACCGCAAAATTTCAAGTTTGAGAGAAATCGGTTCGTAGATAGGATAGTACGCCAATTTTTGGATCCGCCATTTTGATTTTTTTAAGTTTGAGTCAATTATATTGAGTGACCGCAACGTTTCAAGTTTGAGACAAATCAGTTTTTAAATAGCAAAGTACGCCATTTTGGAACAGCCATTTTGATTTTGTTTGTAATAAAAAAATATTAAATTGTGTTGGCATCGGAACACTATAAACCTAGGAAATTTAAAGTCTCTAGCTCATCGGGAAGTAGTTGAAAAAGCCGTTTAAAAAAGAGACTAATTACTTATGTTACAAGATTAATTTCCGAAAACAATTTGAATTTAGAGAGAATATGTCGACTGCAGATGCAATAGTCGCTTTAACAGCAGAAATCCACTCCGCCCTAAATCAAGATAAACCCTATCACTGCACTTTTATTGACTTACCACAAGCGTTTGATACTGTTAGTCATTTCTTACTTTAACAGTCACTTGGTGGTATCAGACGGAATAGTTTAAAACTATTTCAAATTTATCTAAGCAACAGACATCAGAGCGTAAAAGTAAGTAATATGATAGGTGAAACACTACCTGTAGAATATGGAGTGCCACAAGGTACAGTGTTGGGTCCGCTTTTTTCTCTATCTATATAAATGACTATCTATATATGTATTTTCTTTATCCTTGTGCATAGCGGATATTATAGGAGTCGTGGATGACACCGCAGTGCTTTTTTCAAAGCTAACTCATGGGAAGATCTAAATATAAGTTCTGAAAATGACTTAACGGACATTAAAAACTGGTTCGATCACGAGCTACCAACAAGACAATAGAGATTGGGATCGACACTGAAACACCATTCTTCCTCATGGCGTACCGAGGTTCCATCCATGAAACTGCGAAACAAACACCAGCTCGTGTGATATTAGGACGTGAAATTGGACTGCCGTGTGATTTGGTGATTGGGACACCTGTGGAAGAATCATTTGCCGTCAAGGAGTACGCAGATCAACTGGCCGAACTATTAAGAAATATCCATGACTTGGTTCAAGACCAAATGGCAGTTGCAAGTGACCGGATGACGGCCAATGATCTTAAGGCCAATTCCAGAGAGTTTAAACGGGGAGACTTAGTTTGGTTGTATAATCCACAGTGGAAGAAGGGATGATCGTCAAAGTTACAGCCGCCTTGGGAGGGGCCCTATTTCCTATTGACTAGAATTAATCATGTTGTGTACCGAATCGGACAGAGCCCAAGGACGAAGATTAAGATAGTCCATTTAGATAGACCAGCATGATATGCTGGGGCAAATGGGTTACCTGCCTATGACGAGTAACGTCACGAGTCGGTCGAAATCCTCTCCTTCTTTCTAGGCGTGCTGAAAGAGTGCTGACGCATCGACAAACGACCCTTTTTGGATATATACGCAGGTTGCCAACGGCGGAGTTCAGTTACTATTGAACGCACGTATAGTACACGTCGATAAGAGATTAGTTATAAATTGTGTTGTATAGATGTTAATCAGTCCCTACGTTTAGTCAGTGTTTATTAGCAAGTTAATAAAGCAGTAATAAGTTATAGGGTATTTATATTATTGAATCCACGATCCACGGAAAGTAATACAGTTTGTGCACAGGGTGCAAACACGTAACAATACCAACATATTTTACACCTATGTATGTTTACTATTTATGCAAATAAACATTATTATTATTATTATATTATTATAATTTATAGTTATATGCGGCATATAGTTATATGCGGCAAATCAATCAGGGGAGAAAACACCTCTATTCCCGATTTAATAAAATTTTATATACAAAACCTTGGTGCAATAATTTTATTATATAATTTAATCTAATATCGCGACTCTCAGCATGACCAGCCGCAAAATAATATTCCTGCATCAGCATGACCTGGTGCAAAATGGGTCGTTGTACATATTATAGATAGCGTGCTGCAGAACCGACAGTTTGTGTGACACATGCGTGCTGGAAGCGAATATATCACGTTTAAGGGACGGATTAGCAGATTAACATAAAAATATGACATTTAGGATATTTTGCTGCAGTAATTTTTCTTTCAATAATAATTTTCTACACTGAATATTTTTTAGGGATTATATACTCTAGGTGAGAGAGAGGTTAACTAAATATACCTAACTACAAACTACTTAAAATATTGTATTCAAAATAATACCATCGTGTGAAAATATCGATTAATTTCCACAAGTTTGGATTTATCACATTTTATCTGAAATTTTCAGAACGAAATTCGGGAACATCGGAAAGGACATAACGCAGTGCTATTTGTCTCATTGATCATCCATCATTTGCTGTAGCAATAACAACAGCATTACAATAAAAAATAAAATAAAACTTTTTTCTCGTCTATACGATTTACTACGTCTATTTATATGTCTACTACTTTTTTCGATTTACATACAGTTACCCTATTTTTTTTACTCTTCTTTTTTTGCTATTTCTTTGCATTCCTAATTAGAATTTTCAATAGAAGCACGGAGCAATCGCAGGCGAGTTGACAATCATTCGACAAGTAAATAATACATCAGACATGACAACCATTGATTTTGTAACCCAACCTAAACACCTGGTGTAGCTATTATAGTATACCATATATTAATGATTTCTTAATGATTCTGCAAAAAGAAAAATATCGGACCTTAAAGGTTGAGGAAATAAAGGAGAAAGGAAATAATTTTTAATAAGCTATAAATTTCTTTATAGGTTGGCCATACCATCATTATTAACATAGCAAAAGTCAAAAATCTTAGCCGCCATCTTGAGTTTTTGTTTTTTCTTTGTAAATAACTCGAAAAAAATATACACATCGCTTTTTTATTTGTTACGATAGCATAAATAGTAAAAAAGCTACAGTGGAAAAACTTTAGTCGGAGTCTCATTTCCCAAATTTAGCAAGACACAATCAGATGGTTACTACAGGATCGTTACAACGAAACTGAAAATTTAGATCTTTAGAAACGAACTGTAGAAGTGTCAGTAGCTCCAGATTCAATTGTAGCCGTTTCCCAAGCAGACTTTGTAAAAAGTAAGAAAAACGAAAAGTTTTATTAACATCTTAAAGGGATCTTGTAAGCAGGATTTGTAGTTCAGCAACCCCAAAGAGATGCAGATGTTGATAGTTCTAACAGCAGTTAACCATAGTGATTTTTATCATACTGTTACAGTTGTTTCTGAAGATGCTGATGTCGCTATGGTATTGCTACGCCATACCAAAACATCCAACATTTATTTAATGAAACCTGGAAAAGGGGCCATGGTAGATAAAGCGTCGCAGTACAATTATAGCAACAGTTAGGCCATAACATAAAATCTTCAATTTTATTTTGACATGCAATGTCGGGCTGCGACTCTACCTCTTTTCTTTCTAAGAACTCAAAGAAGCAGCTGTCTGTATTTTAAAAAGAGAATTTGTTCTGCCATAAGGCCTCCTTATTTTAAAATGAAAATGCACCAAAAGAAGAATTATTTGAAATTGGCTTTCAATGTATTGTGTGTGAGCCCCATAAAATGGTATGGGGCTCACAAAGTGTAGAAATTAAATGACTACCGGTATATTATTTATAATAAAGTAACAAGCAGGCAGCAAATACGTGGTGCAAATTTTAATCTAGCATTACTACCACCTACCCCAAAAGCAGCTAAGTAGCATATTTTAAGAGTACTTTCAGGTACAGATCGAGTTTTAAATTATTTAAAAAAATAAACTACCTATTTTTCGTTAATATCCAAAAATGGTTAGGCCGAGATATTGATCCTACCAATTTGGGATGCAAAAAAGACAAAGGAAAGTTGTACCCTGGATGTGACCCCAAAACGATATATTGAAGCAGATATCCTGCAAATGCAAAACTTTGCGATAGAAGTTGTTCATGTAAAAAGCTAGGTTTAAGATGCTCATAAGATGCTGTGGCAATTGTTATGGACTCTCTTGCACGAGCAATTCGATGGACAAAATGGAAGAGATGGAGGAAATGGAAGAGATGGAGGAAATGGAAGAAAGTACCGATATGGCATTTGAAATATATAAATGAAAATGTAGTTTAAAAATATAAAGATATATTGCTAGCTAATATTGTAATATTTTTGGATATACTCACGATGTAATATGTTAGGTAGGACTGTAAAACCCCCATGTTTATCGACACTTTCTTTATTTGTGTCTTGGTACAATAAATTAGGCAAACTCGAGGGTAAACAAGTAAAACATCTTAAAATAAAACAGTATTTTGTTCGCAAGTGTTGGAAAAGCGGTATTAGTAACTTAAATGTAAAAATTTGAGAAATTTAATTTTGCAACTAAAGTTTATCCACTGTAACTTTGTAAATATTTATTCTATTGTAACAATTAGAAAAGTAAAATGTGCGTTTTTTAATTCTCTACAAAAAATTACATTGCATATTTCCCAAAAAAATGCACCTTTTATGAGTTATTTTCCCAAGATCCATCCAAGCGGCTAAGATTTTTTAGGTTTCCCGGAAAGGGAGACTTTGGGATTTTTAGTATGTTAATAAGGATGGTATTAACTACCTAAAAAAAATTGTAGCTTGTTTGAAAAATATTTCCTTGCATTTGTCTAGTGGTCCTGTGCTACATGAACATTAAAGGGTACAACACTTTAAATGAGGTCACAAGGAAATTAGGAACTATTTAAAATAGTCGCCATCAGGGCCGTTCGTAGGGTGTTGGCCACGGGCTTACAGATTCTATTTTGCCGCCCCTGGGCAGAATTTTACAAAATAAAACATAAACAATATTGTTCTTTATATGGTTCTTTATAACAATTCTTTATAACAAACGATATAAAATAAATATGAGTGTAATAGTAGGAAGATGTATTAACACAGTGATGTAGCCATTATGTAATTTGGGGGAGGTCCGAGATATTAGGTCAGCCCTCTGAGACCCTGTAGTGTAACAGCCGAAAATTAAAAAAATTTCAAGGTCACGCGTTTTACTGGCACTCCAGAAAATTAGTTATATAATTAAAGGAAACAAACTAAAAAAAACGACAAAAACGAAAACGACCGAAAATTTAATTGGCAATTGTCAATTAATCTAATAATTTCGGAGGGGGTCCGGACCCCTGCCCCGCCCCATTATTGCCCCACATTAAAGCCTTACAAACTTAATAATCTCAGGAAAAAAGTATACTAAAAAATAAAAATTGTATGTACTAAACTAAAGGACCACTTTTTGGGTCTTTTTGGGCGTAAATTCATTTTATGATTCGTGACAAATCTAAATGTTCTGATATGTCACTATCAATTGAGATGCCAAATTGGTCAGACGTTCTTGAGGAATCGATAATATTAGGTTGTTTTTAATTAATTTCAATTAAGTGTAATTATTGTGAGGTTGGGGAAACATGAAATTAAGTCGACTCGTATTATGTGATTTAAGATATCAGAAGGAAAATTTGGAAAGAAAATACATATCTAAATGAAGTGATTTCTATATACGAGTAATTGGAGTCTAACCAAATCGTGTAGAATGGCGTCAATCTTTGTCAATGCAACTGTAGATCTTAATAAAAGCGTAGTTTTATTAGTCTTAAGACTCATATTTTTTAATAGGTTAAACCATATAACATCGTTTAAATTGGTAGAGAAAATGTAGGAAGGCTATTTTAAATTGTTGTTTTGCTTCAATAGCCAATAACAGCTCATCATGAGTTTCGTAATCAAAAAGGAGAATCTTTTTCTTTATGTAGATTAAACAAATGGACGCAGCTACCTACAACATGCAGCTAGCTCATTAGCAACAGAATTAATGTAATGTACAAAACTGCCATCTGTCCTATTTGATTTGATAAATCTGTAGGTCTTTTAGAACCGCTTTACATTCTGCAATGATTTTTTAGAATTTTGCTTACGTTATTTATTTTGGACAATAAATAATGATGCCAAAATGACTAGAGAACAGATGAAACCTAGACTGATTTTTTTCCATCATTGAACTGGCTGTATTTTTTGTTCTTGTATCCCTTGTGGGATCATCTATTAGATCAAAGAAGGTCAATACAGTATCTTTTAAATTTTGTTGTTCTAAAATTTCATGGCTGCGCGGCCGCCCCTCAGCGCAAGGGTAAGTGAGACGTTATTTAAAATAATAATAAAAATGTCCCTGCCGCAATATTAATATTATCCTTAGACCTCATAGTATAATGTAAATCTGAAGATCTTTACCGTTATTTTATTATTTATTTGTCAACATCATTTACGAAAAATTACCGTATTATACTCATCAATAACAGAACTGACATTCCCATTAATATTCAGTTATAATTTGAGTTTCTATATTGATATTCCGACTTATCCATAGTTTTTATTTACTTCAGTGCATAGTTAATGCATGATTTGCATTTCAAAATTTTCCAATCCAGCAACAATTCCTAACTTAATTGTTAGTAGCGCCCGATAAAATAGCTGCTTACTTTCTGCGCTAGATAAAAACCCGCATTATATTAACGGAAAAAGAGTTATAGAGAATGGTGGAGAGGCGAGAGCGTGACCCTTATTGAATCGTATACAGAACAGATCCGAGGGAATCAGAGGATGATCATTATAAGGAGCGCTCGCAAATATTTAGTTGTTGAATATGCATGAGCTGAAAGTACACCGGCTGTTTTTCTAACATCCTCAGATTGTCGATGTCCTATATCCCTCTATCTGGCATCCCCGCTCACTAATGGGATATACATTGGCGTATAATTTTCAATTTAAATCAACAGATATAACAAAAAAATATTGTATAGATTATTCTGCAACACTCACAAATGAATTGATATTGCACGTTACTACATTTGTAGTAATTTAATACTAATTCGTCAACGCTCTTAAAAGTAAATGCAACCTTTACGCTCTAAAGCAACCTAAAGCTCTATTCCAATGAATATCACTATATAAAACAGTGGCTTAAGATTTGCCCCCTCCCCCATAAATATATATTGAGGCCCCTTCAAGGAGTTTCTTCAAGCTTCACCAAATAATAATTTGAATTTCGTACCCATTCCTATAAATAATAGTGTTAATAGTATCGCAATAGTACAGCATTTATTAAATGCTGTATCACATTCTTCTTCTTTCTAATTGAGAGTTGGAATTTTTCAGAGGAGTTAATTCCAAAATATGCGTTTTTTTCCAGACTTTCTAGGTTAGTTTATGTTCAATAAAAATATAGCAACATATTACGTTAAATCTTTTAAACTTTTTGAATTTGGGCGTCTTCATGTTTGTGGAGTAGTATTGTATTTCGGCTACGTTTAATGGTGCTGGAAAATATTTCAATAGAAGATCTGCATTAAATAGGTAGGTTAGTAAGAATCCTTTTTACGGGTTCTTCTTTATTATTCTTCCTGTAACTAGATCGTACCCATGTGCACTTTTCGTATTTAGATCAATTGCAATGGTCCATTTAACTTCTATGGGTATGATCCATTTAACTTCTATGGGTGCATACGTTCAATTCCGTTCAGTTCCGTCTGCTTCCATCTGGTTTTCGAATGGCTGAGAAGCGGACTAAGATTTCCTGTAAGTAGCATCCAGCAGAGCTGCCAAATAGTACCCAGACGATTCACACGTTAATTTGCTCCCTATCTATTTCAGTCTCCCTGTTGCTTTCCGACTGGATATGACGAGCACCTTCTTCGCTAAGTCTTCCTTCACGCTACCCCCCACGGAAAGATCATGTTGATTGCAAGATCAGTTAAAAACTGTGCGTGCCAAAATATGGGTAGGTCTGTTTTGATATTGGAAATGGAGAGCTTCTCCGCGAAGCTACTCTACAAATTTACACACTTGACTGGTTGTTCTTGTAATGTTCTTGGTTGTTATGTGCTTTTCAGAATAGGGCTGCTGCTGCTTTGAAATTGGAATTGAAGAGGACTATTTTAGAAACATATTTACCCTGACGGCAGAGGTAGAACGATATTTTTAGGAGTGGTTGTTACAAAAATAGGGACAGGTCGATTTTGATGGAAGATTGGAAATAAAACAGACTTTGCTCTAGTGGCTGTTTTTCTATTGTGCTCGTCAAGGGCATTTCGATAGTATTGATCGGCAAACTTTTCTGCTGTTCTGCAAATTAACCACAATCCACAAAAAAATAGCCTTATTACTACTTTTAAAATTGTTAATAAAATTGTTAATATGACTACAGGTTGATTCTTGTAGTTGACTTGTAAGACGGTTTCACGGATATTCCTTCGTTGAAATACCCAATACCTGATAGACCATCAAGTAATCGATTACGGTCCTGATAGCCTCCATGAACTGTAAGTGAAGTTTAATATTATATTTCCTAAAGCGTTTCTAGAAAATTTTTAGAAAAGAAAAAAGTTAAATTGTGGCATTACTTAAGACGACATCAGTGAGGTCAAATAGGGGTATCACGTGGATCAACTCTAGGGCCTTTTTGTATCGGCGATTTATATACGGCGCCTAGTAATATAATTAAAATGGCAACAAGGCTACTATACTAAATCAAATCTAGCATATCTGGCAACACTGTGACAAACATTGACATTTCTACATTCACATGTCATAGAAAAATTATATTACGTAATTGGAATAATAAGGAAATTACTCGCTCATGGAATTACAAACTCCTCGCTAAGCCGCTCAAGAGGTTTTGTAATTGTAATTAAAAATGTCCCCATCCGGACGTCATTGTCAGCAAACACATCTTCTGACAGATCAATTTCCAGCACTTATTATTTGAATTTTCCTCGTTATTTGTACCCCTATGACTATGCAAATTGAGCACTCTCTTTGGAAATTGCTTTGTTGTTTGCTTCGCGATTTGTTTATATGTTAAACCGGGATTTAATTCCACAAAAGGGAATAATTATTATTGAATGCGAAAGTTCGGGTGGCTGTGGAAGCACGTAATTGCAGATAAAAACAAAATAGTAGAGAATAAATACATTTACCAATTATTGCTACTAAGGATGTCAGAATATTATATCGCAAATTTACTCCAGTCGCCAGAGACTTAAAAAAGGGGGAGAATTAAAAAAGGGGTACCTCTGAGCTCACTCAGGGAGGGGGAAATAACCATCAAAAATCGACAGTTTTTCCAGTTTTTGGGCTATAATGCCTTTGTTGTGCTTTTTAGCGCAAAACGTTTGCAAAAGTTGCTCAGGTAGAAGTGCTCGGTGTAAAAGTTGTAGAAGACAAAATTTCCTAGTACATTGATCTCGTACCCTTTTTTGGACAACCAACAATGGAGGAGCTAAATTCAAGATGGTCAACATCTGCAACACAACATCACAAATGTCATTTTGTATGAATTTTGGAATAGTATATTCACATAAGGTATTTGGTCGTATCTTTAGGCCCTTTTGTATTGTAGTATTGTAGTACATGAACATTTTTAAAGTACAGAGGGCTCCTAGCCTAACATTTATTAGTATACCCTAAGGTACTTTCTTGCCAAATTTGGTGCTTTTAGCTGCGCGGAAACGGTAATTTCATTCAAGTCACCTCACATATGAAAACGGCGACCATATGGCGAATTTAAGGGGGAATTGGTTTTTGTTGACAAAACTTGTAGGAAATTTAATTCTCTACAACTTTGGTCGTAACAGTTGTCTCTCTATGATGGCTATTTTCTGAATTCCACCTGAAAGAATTGCTTGGTTTATTATTCACTGTAGCGCATAAATGAAGATAAACAATTTGATAGAATGAAATTCCTGGCAATTTTTGTCCATATGTTTTTTCTTCTACGGCCAATATTTAAGGTTTTACGGGAATGCGAAATCTAACGATATCAAAGATGCCTCACGACAGATACCGTCTTATGGGTGGTAGCAATGGCCACTCGAGGTAGATATATATATATATATATATATATATATATATATATATATATATATATATATATATATATATATATATATATATATATATATATATATATATATATATATATATTTATATGTATCTCGCTGCTACTACTACACTGCTGAGTCGGCTTCAGACTACCTTTGTTGTTTGTTTGGTTGCTATTGTCATTTATCTTTTCAATCACTTACAGCATGCTGATGAGAACATAAGAGACTCAAAACCAGGCCATGTTTGGTGAAGGAATTATCAGATATTACTAGCGACCAATTAAGATTTGTGGGTTATATTCAATGCAGGGAGGGGCATCTGCCCTCTTAGTAGTTATATCTTGTAAATCCATTTACTAGAACAGTATTTATCCAATGTTGCTTCCGAGGTGTGTCGGATATTAGACGTGTATTGCGATAACTCTCCGTTGCCGACAAACTCAATACTGCCAGATGAACCTTGTGGTCGCCCCTGAAACATGTGCCAGGTGGTGCAGACGTTCGTGACGTCACACCGAGATTCATTAGGCGAATACCCTTCGTAAGAAGATACTTGAGTACATTAAATTTGAACTGTTATCGCGTACTAAAGTCGCGGGTATCAACTGGCTTAAAATCAATTTAATAGTAACATATAGTACTTATTAGTTTTCCACGAAATGGAAAAATGGAATAGAAACTAAGGAAAAATGTCGGTAGAGGAAACAGATTAATGTTTACCGGTGAGGGCCTCATTATTACCCCCATTATCCCCGTAAGTACATGCTTGCTGAGATGTGGGTTCTTTTAATAAAAAAAAATTACAGTATCAAATGGGAGAGCCAAATACTATTTTTTAATTAATATGACAACAGTAACGACTCAATTAATAATATTGACGCTAATTATGGGTATGTTGTATTTTTCAGTCAATCCCATTGTAACCTTACGGATTTTAATATTCTAATGTGTAAATGGTAACCGGATCCTTCGCCATTTAATCGATTCTTATAAACGCGAATGTGAATAATCTATAAATAAAATAAGTATGCCTTTTAGAGGATATGATCATATCTCTGCACATTTTGATGATAATGCATGATATATTTGAGAATGATCCAGGGTTCTTCATATATTAAAAGTTAGTTAACATTTTTTGTTTGCAAATTAAGCGTTTCGATACGATTTTACTCTGGCTGCCATGTGTTCCAAAATAAAGTTCAAGTAAAATACTATAGTTGCAAAGTCACAGCATACCGTTTGCGTGACCCAATTTGTTGTCACTGGTAGGCGTGCTTGCATTTAAAAAATTATATATCCGCGTTTCTACACAGGCTGCCATTAAGAAGTATATATGGTTGTGCTAGGATAATATATGGAGATAATATATGCAGAAAATATATGAACAAAATATGATTCTTTAATTTATCATTTACAGTCATCAGAATATGCATATCGTCCAAAAGGCATACTAGGTAAAAATCACGTCTGAATATCTGTCACTACCTGCCGCGGCTGTCTAATATTTAAGTTATTATCTACACACTACATTCGCACTACCCAAAATACGGAATATATTACGCAAAATCTGTAGTAGCTAACATAGTATCACCACCATGTGATTAAAATACAAGCTAACACTAACAACAAGAGTTATGGTATTATATATTCAGTTTCGGAAATAAATGAGAGTGACTTCCACAGAGTTTCCATGGCCAAGATGACGACAGCGGATTTGTTTAAACTGCGGAAGACGAAGACAGCGGATATGAGTCACTCTTATTTATTTCCGAAACCGAGTATAGCTCCTGACAATTTGCAGCACAAAAAACAACTTGCACATATGAGGGAGACCTCACTTGGAGGTGAGATGGACCTCACTTGGAAATATAGCTGCTTTTATAGATTTCACTAGAAAATAAGCAATTCAAAGTTTTAGGTAGTTTTTGGTTTAGGTAGGCACGTGACTACACGATAAAAACGATAAAAACTGTGGAATTAAAAACAATAGATTTTGTGAAGTCGTTATTTGTTTTTCTTTTTAATATTTTCAATTAATATGTCGCAATACGCAAATAGTGTGTTTAGGTAATTTGTAAGAAAATAATATACAAACGTATGTTTTGTCATCTCTGTTTCTAGATAGTCGTAGGAAGTTTTGTTTTATATTATTACGATTTCTAAGTTGATAATAATGATCATGGCAATGTATAGCATACAAGTTTGTATTTTGTTCATTATAGTTTAATAAATCGAGGATAAAAGCCCATGGAAGGGTATAATAAAATGTTCTCTGCAGTAATCTCTATATTTAAGTACCGAAAGTATTATGATGCATTTTTTTTAGTGCGAATATATTTGTCACTGTGAGATGAATGCCTACAAATAAGAATTGCATAGTAGGGTAAATCGAGGAGACATGGACTAGTAGGAGAGGTGGACCAGTAGGATATATGGACCAGTAGGATATATGGACCAGTAAGAGATATGGACCAGCAGGAGAGATG
The DNA here is from genome assembly GCA_964058915.1 of Tetropium fuscum. Lineage (NCBI taxonomy): Eukaryota > Metazoa > Arthropoda > Insecta > Coleoptera > Cerambycidae > Tetropium > Tetropium fuscum. Next base: position 11,117 of record CAXKVY010001958.1, on the reverse strand, counting down.
GAGTAGTAGGAGAGATGGACCACCCGCCAATAATGCTTGCTACGATAACGTGGGTTAGTTGCCAATGTGCAGTGCAGGTATTTCCTTATGTGCGTAGCTTTTTTAACATTATAGGGATATTACGTTTTGGATAGTCATCGAAATTTTGCGTGGGGTTTCTCCTTCAACAATATTTAATACAGTTAAAGTAAGATTTAAGTACAATTTTAAGCATTTCACAGGCAGGTACGTGTTCTCAACAATATTCGTATCACTTAATCTAAAGCGTATCATTCACGTGCGTACTGCTTGAGGGTTCACTGGTCCATATCTCCTCCAGTTTTAGGAGAGACGGACCAGCAGGGTGCAGGATCATTGCAGTAACAAGTGGTAAAGTGGGTGTGAACGAGGCAGCAAGGAGAAGAAGGTCTGATACGAAAAAAGAGGACTGGTTACGATGCATTCTGTGTTCTAGATGGATACACGAGGGTCGCACGTCATATATCAGCATAACGCTGGCTTGTAATTATACGGTTCTATGTTACAATTTTAGCGCCATATGAGTTACCAGCACCACGAAGTTCTAGCGGTATCATAGAACCTCTTACAGACCACTTAAATGTCATGGGATATCCAATAAAGGTGCTAAGTGCACATTAACAAGGTTCTATGCGCTGAAAGTTTTATTTTGTCGGTACAAAATTCTATATTGCTCAGCTATTGCTGCTATTTTCAGAAAAAAAAGTGATTATGTACTTGTAGTTGATTCTGGCAACTCATCCGATGACAGATTAGAAAAAAATATACAAACTACTAATTTAGATAAATTAATCACGATTTTCAAATACTAAAATCTTGTAAGGCTGTCAAAAGGATAATCCAATTAAAATTTCAAAATCTAGTACTTCGTTGCGTAAAAACCAAATATTTTGATGTGCCTAGCAATGACAGATTATAATCATTAAAATTCCTAGGACTTAATTTACTTTTGTTCTCGATCTCAGTACTTGTTGTAGACAAGACTTACTCTTGTTGTAGAGCGGCTGTCGCTTCTTCTAAAAAAATATGCCTTTTGAATTCGAAGTCGAAGAAAAGCCACTGACATTGTTCAGTTCATAATGCTTTTATGAACTTTTTCTGTTCTCTGAATTTGTGTTACACATTACAAAAGGCTTTTTCGTAGCCGATAAGGCAAATAGATAGGTCTGTAATAAACATAAATAATCCATTATATTGCAATATGCTTGCATCAGTCCGGTCTGGTAATTGTAATATTGCATTGGTGATAAAAGAAATTTCTAAAATGATTATGTTATAATGGTTGCAGAGATTTCTTAGCCGAGCCTTTCGGAGAGCAGCAATATCAACTAGTATGCAAATAGTATGCAAATGGGACGCTTTATGCAGGGGCGGGATAAACTTCCCCACTGACTCATCGTCCACAGGCATTAGGATACCTTTAAAAGTGATTATAGCCGGCGCTGTTTCTTCTAATGCTCTTACACCGACACAATTCAGATTAAGTTTTCTTATAAATACTTTATTACGGCATCCTGCGACTCCGACGCCGACGTCTAAATAAAGTATATTCAAATCGACAAAGCCGAGAGACAAAGGGAACCGTTGCGATCATTACAGATCAATTCAGTAAAGCCATAATACCTTGATAATTAAGAGATATATAAAAAATACTTTATTCAGCTCTATCAGGCGGGTCTCAGGTGTACACTTCGCAAGTTCGTTTTCTTGAATTTAAGAACTTAAATATTAGGTACAGCAATAACAGTAAAACTGATCAATGAAACGATGAGACATCGAAATCAATAAAACAAACAACGAAAACGAAAGCGAATTAAACGCAGACGTCTAATCTCATCTTGATCAATGTTGTTCCATATAATATCTCGAATCATATTTTCTACGTCATCTAGTTAGGCAGGTAAGGTTGATGTTTCTAAGTCTAAAAATGTTTCTAAGTCGTCTATCCATATTTGGCACAAATGCGGTTGAGATCTGGATTATTTTGGTGCAAGACTAGAGCCTCAATACTCTCCTCATGTAATAAGTGTTGTACTACATGAGTGGTGTGAGGTCTTAATGCATTGTTGTGCATTAGCCAAAAATTATTGCCGATGGAAGCGGTGAAAGGGACAACATATTTGAATAAAATGTCCTCAATATCTTCCAGGTACAGAGACGAGATCTGTTCGAGCTGTCAAAGAAATTACCATTACACTCAAACTATTATAGAATATCTACTAAATAGTGTCGTTTCACAAATGTTGCACTGTGAGAAACGCTAATTTGGCCGTCACAGATCGGATCAGAGCTGAACATTAAAAACGAAATTCGCAATGCACTAAAGAAATCACTATCGATTTTTCACAAATAAACTAACCTACGATGATCTGTAAACTGTTTCATGCGATGGTAATTAATTCCAGACTATTAAAATAAATTTCCGTAGATGTACATGATAACACAGCTTGTTTTTACAAGATATAAAAAATGGGCATATACCGTTCTCAGACAAAATTCCTCGAACGGTAAATTACCCTTACCGTTCTTGATACCTAATATACCTTTTTGAGAAATGTTTATTTTATTTCATCATTGTTGTTTCGTTTGTCGTTCATTGACGCTTCTAAAAACTGGTCGGTTTAATTACACGGTTTGTTCATATTCGTGGACTGACTACCTCCCTTGAACTGAGAGTATCGATGGCAATGAACTGAGGTCGTCGCTTCCTCAATCAATATCATAGAGTTTATAAAACACACAGACAAATTTTCACTAAGCGGGACACTTCCACAGGTACTGTAAAGTTTTGTATTCAGCATGCTCAAATTGTAAGTGCTCGCGACAGTAGCACAAATAAACATCATCTCTAATATTGCGGGCCGGCTAATAATCATAATAAACAAACATCCTTTGCTCATAGTCAGCAGATATAAATATTCCGATATTGTTATTACGATTTCTTCCATGATCTTGCAAAGCCGGCTGAGTCAGCTAGCATGTCGCATGTCGCTATGTTTTATAAAGCATGGCTCCCATATACACGCGTCCATTAGTATTTTCAATACTAAAACAACAATCAACCGATCATTACTCGTCTAATCGGAGCGCCACCAAATACGTCGTGGTAGTTGTATTTTCCAATAGGAAAATACATGAACTTAATAAGCATGTAGTTCCAAAGGAAGGAAAATCACAAGAGAATGGTTTACTACACCTGGAAAATTGATAACTGTACATTTTTAATGTACTTCGAATGGAACGTTATTAATAAGGGAATTAACTAAATCTCTCTCGTTCAACCTGTGCTGCTTTCGAATTATAACTGTTTAAATAAAAATTTTACATTTTAAAAACCGTATAATGAGTATATTGAGTATCTGACCGCCACATGAAGCGAATAAAAAATCAGAATCAAAAGTTCACTTCACTTCTATTCGAGTGTGATACAATTTAGTCAGTACTATAAGCAAGTATTTCTAATTGATATACTAGTAATTATTTATTGAAGAGTAGGTATTCTTAGATGATTAAGTTCATATTAGGAATACATTTTACCCAAACGGCAACTCTTTCAAATTGGAAAGTCCACGGAATGTAATCCCCTAAATGTAAGTACGTCTAGATTTATTTAGTCTCCATAAATATTTTGTCGTGATGGCGGATGCCTTCGCCCCGTTGTAAACATTCTCTGGTAATGGGATTGTTTTATCTTACGTTTCATTGGCATTAAGTGCCTCTGTGTAGTCGCTGGTATTTTGTGCCAGTGGCGTACCGCATTCTAATTAGTAGAGAATATACCTGGCATAAAAATTAAATAATTATAATAGGAAAATCAACATGGTATTTCTAAATGCCAGTTTAAATTAATTGTTCAAGGTAGAGTGGCAATAATTAATTGACTCGTAAGAACCTTCGGTGTGAAACACAAACTAAAGATAGCTATCGACTATCACTAAAATACCGAAATAATTCGCTACATTCGATGTGCGTTTCGCTGAGTTGAAACTAAATTTTACCTGAAAGTTTTACCTAAAGATTAGTTATAGAATTTTTGGTAGCATTTAGTATTAATAATTTTCCGATGATTGCAACTTGGTTAGCGAAAGGCGCGTCGAGTGTCATGTAATGTGTCCGTGTTAGGGTAAATATGTGCTTGGCTGTTGATTCAGGTTTTCTTGTCTTAGAACAAAAAATTAATGATAAGATCAAAATATTACATGTTTTGTAAAGTACAAATTTATATATAGGTACCTACATTAAAATATCACAGATATATTAACAAATATTATACATTAGATCATTAAAAAGAAAAAAACACGTCATCAAGGCTATTTAAAAAGTTCCAACAGATTCGAACAGTCGATTGCGTTGTTGAGAATTTTATGGAGGAGCAGAAGACTATGCATTTATCGACGTTTTTGTAATTAATTAAGAAAAAAGCTATCTAACAAAATCTCGTTGCCAATGCCAGTTTTGGTGGATAAACGTTGTACTGGGTGAAGCTTGAATATTAAAAAAAATCTTTGGGATTTTTTCAAGTTTATTGGTTGGTGTGCACAATCTAATGTGAGTTCCAGACTACATCAGCATATTCAAGCTTAGTTCTAACGGAGTTAAACAAAAGATTTAATATGCTAATCTTTAAAACCTTTGAAATGTCTTAATATAAAGCCTAGCATTTTTTTTTGCAGAAGACGAAATTGCATTTATATGAGAAACAAATGTCACTTTGCTGTCAAATATCACGCCGAGATCTCTAAAGCAACTAACCCTTTCTATCAAAGAGTTACCTATCTGGTATTAATATAAAAACAACTTTTGTCGGGGAGAGTAAGTGACAGTTTTAGTGGAAGTTACTTTTTACATCACTCGGCAATTTTAATTAAACCAGTCTTTAGGCTACACAACTTTAGAGCAGTTAATTGTATTATATTTTTTTAAGTCATCGGCAAGAGTAAGAGAGCACGTAAATCACTGACAGCAGTGGGCCAAGAACTGATCCTTGAGGGACGCCAGATTCCCTGATAAATTCGTCAGACTTATCAACATACTGCATTATATTGCGAAAATATGAGTTAAAGAAATATGTAAACTTATTAGATAATCCAATATTAAATACTTGTTAGGCAATATAACATGGCCAAGTATGTCGTAGGCTTTAGAAAAATCTGTGAGGATGACATCTACTTGGCCACTGCTTCTCAGGTGTATAAAGAATTCGAAGACGTTGTTTTACTCGATATAAAACCGTGTTGGTAACGTGAGAGTTTATTTTTAATATAGCTTTTATATGATGCATTTAGGTATATATTTTTTAAGTTAGATCTGATGTCATTGTTTTCATCTAAATATACCGAGTTTCTGGTATTCTTAAACTTAAGAATTATAAGTGTAGTAAATGTTAAGAATTGTATTTCTAGAAAACCATAGATATTTATTTTTCCATGGGAGTCTTATTGGGTCATATAAGGATATATTTTCGTATATAATAAAATCATGAAAGGGCTTCATCAACATCACTTGCATCAAGTACACAGTCCCACTTATAACAGAAACTAGGTGCTATATAGACCAGGTAGATTGGCTTTTCTAAAATTGAAATTCGGAATATTATTATTTAGACGTGCTGTTAAATATAAGTCAAGTGTTATATCTGGCGCTGGAAGGTCTGGCGCTGGAAGGCAGACTCCTGAAGGTCGTGAGTACCTGAATTTATATCTGAATTATTCATATTGAAAACTAAAATTGCTACAATACTAAAACTATACTAAAATACGAAAACTATATTCATCCACAGAGCCCGTGAAAACAATATCACGATAATGGATAGTTTTTTTAACTAATTTATTTTTTACTTTTTAGTTCGGTTTCCGTTTAAAGAGTGTTTCTCTAGTTTTTTTACTATTTAGTTCGATTTCTCGTTAAAGTGTGTTTTTTAGTTATTTTTTACTTTTTAGTTCGGTTTCCCTTTAAAGCGTGTTTTTTTAGTTTTTTTAACTATAATTTATATTTTATTTTTTAGTTCGGTTTGTTATAAAAGCGTTTCTTAGTTTTTTACTGTTTAGTTTGATTTCCCTTTAAGTTTTTAGTTTCCCTGGCGTGTATTTTTACTTTTTTTTTCGGTTTCCCTTTAATGGTGTTTTTTAGTTTTTTTAAATATAATTTATTTTTTACTTTTTAGTTGGGTTTCGCTTTAAAGTGTGTTTCTTTAGTTTTTTTACTATTTAGTTCGGTTTCTGCACTAAATAATATGTTAATTTGTTTCACTTTCTGCCATGAAAAAGATTAATAATTTTGGTGCTGTGTGGGTTGTGTGGCCGAGATTTAATGAACGTATAATTTTCAGTAAATTCTATACTGTGGCGAAGGCGCCAATGTGAGACCTTTTTTTATCCTGGTTTTTGATGATCCGGGTGAGCATAAGGGATAAGGAATTCCGCCGACTGGTTGAAATACACTGCTATTGGCCAAAGGTTGAAGGTATGTCTGCTTTAGCCAATAAACGCATACGCTGGTCACGCATCGATCACTGTTTTGAGCCATTCCGTTTGGTGGATGGATGTAGTTTTAAATAAAGCATTCTAAAATTGACGTTAATTACAAAATTATGACATTCGCTGCCTAATTTTAAAATGGCATTTTCTTCAATGGCAATATATTGACATTTTATTTTCTGTCTTAACATATAGTTTCGTGACAGAAAATTCATAATATTTGATTCATGACAATTGAAAAATTGAAAAATATCTTAAACATTTTACTCTGCGAGCCAGTTTTTGCAGAAAAAATAATAAGATCCATGATTGTTTTAGACACATTTCAATACATAGAGTCTGATTTCTTCCGACTCGACGGCCAGATGAATCGAAATGAATGATTGGACGGTTCAATGGTCAAATAAACGAGACTGAATCACATTTATTCTTGAGATTTATTTGAGGGGCATGCGGTGTATATTTTAAGATATATTTAAAAAAGATAATGTCTATAAGAAAATATAATATTTTAAGTTTACTAGTTAACTAGTAATTTACTATATTCTATATACCAGTAAATTAACAGAAAACCTTAAACCACTGGACTAAAAATAACTTTCACGTGAATAAGCGCTAAAAAAAAGGAATATCAAATATTTACAAATATATCAAATAGATATATAGATATATATATATATATATATATAATATATATATATATATATATATATATATATATATATATATATATATATATATATATATATATATATATATATATATATATATATATATATATATATATATATATATATATATATATATATATATATATATATATATATATATATATATATATATATATAAATATATATATATTTATTAATAATATATATATTTGATATATTTGTAAATATTTGATATTCCTTTTTTTAGCGCTTATTCAGCGCTTATTTAGCGCAATATATATATATATATATATATATATATATATATATATATATATATATATATATATATATATATATATATATATATATATATATATATTTCACGTGAATAAGCGCTAAAAAATAGGAATATCAAATATTTACAAATATATCATATATATATATATATATATATATATATATATATATATATATATATATATATATATATATATATATATATATACATATATATATATCAAATAATACCAAACTTTTCTTATTTAAGAGATGAAAATTAAAATAAAAAAAATCATTAAATTACACGTTTCATTACCAATTACATTTTACTTTATATCCTTACCCATTGTTATTAGAGTTGGGAAAACATGTATTTTTCCTGATTATACGTGCACCACTGCCCTTCTGACATTAAACGCTCTGTCCCTGGCACTTTTATTAGCTCTGCACAAAGCAATACGCGATATTGCCTTGTCTCCCGCTGTTTCCAGTCCTCTTCCTTACCTAAGCCGAGCAATTAGCGGGACATGCCTAAAATCCTCCCGTTTCTCGAAGACACAGCTTAGTTGAGTTGCCTCACTTGATGTCTTGAGACTTTACTCATAGTTTTCCAGGCACGAGAAATTCTGAAATGACAAACGACCATGATCATAAGCAATACAGTACCAAACATCAGAGTTTAAAATCTACGTAATATTGGACAAACAATAGAAAAATAGAACTAGCGCATATTACTAGAATCTATCGTCAATTGTTTTTGAACTGAAACATATTTAACATATGTACTGGAAAATTGTTAGATAATTGTTTAGTCATGTAATTCGAAGTTATGAACCCATAAAGTGATATGTTATTATAGCCTAGGGATCGAAAATCAGAGAAAAAATATAACGTGTTTATTTCTGGCTGATTCCAAAATCATATACTATGTTGGGATTTTATCTGGCTGTATTTGAAATATAATGTCTTTTTATTATACTTTATACATTAGCAGGTGGATCATGTATTGCTATGGAAAAGAAAAACACATTCATTTTTTCTATATATCAGTAGCCATGTTTAAAGCATTTTCTTTCTTTTCCATGCAATCCATGACCCACCCGTTAATATATTAGATTATACATAAACAAAAGGCCGTTTATGATATCTCATAAACGGACAGATAAAATGTCAACATAGTATATATTTTTGAAATCAGCAAGAAACAAATTACCAAAAATGTAAAAATATGTGTTGCATAAAAATACAAGATATTTTTTCTTTTTCTCTCTCTATATATATATATATATATATATATATATATATATATATATATATATATATATATATATATATATATATATATATATATATATATATATATATATATATATATATATATATATATATATATATATATATATATATATATATATATATATATATATATATATATATATATATATATATATATAGAATTTTGTCATTGATTCCTTCACAAGTTCATGTTTCTCTTACATACGTGGTGTTATTCTGATATTGAATTTTTCCAAGATTTTCATAACACTGCGAATAACAGTTGCGTTACTAACAAATCCCAATAAGACTCAACCTATAGCCTCATCTGTTCTTGACATTCCCTTTTTTGATTCACCTTCTTATCTCGTTGATTTAAGATAGACATTTTGAGATGAGATACACATTTTTATAACAATGCTTGTTTTTATTAACTTTTTATTGATAACTTAAAAAATTAACAACACTGAACATACTCAACACTTAACATTAACATTAACAACATTTATACTGAAAATTAAGTTTCTAATTTGACCTTGGTCAATATTTTCCCAAATTTGCTGTAGACATTGTCCAAGCTCTAGTTGATTGATTGGATGACGAGGAAGTTCTCTCAACCGTTTGCCTATAATGTCCCAGAGATATTCTAGTAGATTAAGATCCGGGCTGCTGGCTGGCCGTCGCATTGTGGGAATATTAACTTAGGCAAGATATTGTTGTACAATTCTGGCATTATGCGGTCTAGCATTCTGGCATTATGCGGACTACCATCTTCGGCAAGAGTTACTGAACGCACCGAATCATCAATATTTAAGTTGCGATTTTGGCGCATATTGTCAACAAAACACAAAACTAGCCCGCTATGCGTTTTCTTTCTTTCAATATGCATAAAAATTATTTAATTGTAATTAACATATTTGAGTCTCATTGGGATTTGCTATTACTGTTATCCACAAGATTTTATGAAAATCTTGGAAAAATCAAATATCAGAATAACACCTCATATATAAGAGAAACATGAACTTGTAAAAGAATCAATGACGTAGTAAAATTCTATAGAAGAGTAATTCTACAATACAGAAAAGATCATCAAAATTGGATGATTGGTTCGGAAAATACTTAACATCAAAATTATGATAAATTTAGGTAAATTTATGATAAATTTAAATTTTAAGGGGTGATTTTTAAGCAAAAATATTAAGGTGGGTCTTTCATATAAATTGCTTTCCAACTAAAATGCCTTCCGCTCCAAGTTACAGCCCTCTAAAATTGGGGGAAAAAATTGTTTTTATTTATTTTCTCTACTCTGGAAGAATTTATAAGAATGAAATTTGGCGAATAACTTGCACTAATAAAATGGCACTTTGTGACAATTTTTGTAACCTTGAGAGTTACAAGGGTGTACAAAAACCAACCCCTATAATATTTTTCCTCAGAACTTTGTAACGCGTCGATATTTCTTTATTTAATTTGATGCGCAAATGTAGCTTCAATCTACAACTTTTTTGTCTCTTGAGTTTTCTTCGAGAAATTGATTGTTTGCCCACAAAAAATAAAATGATGTTCACATTAACTTTCAAATAAATTCTCTAGGTTGGGGTTGTAGAGGGGTTGTTTGTTATTCGGTGAAAGAGTCAAGTAGCCTGTTGTCAAATACAGTCATTATGACAAGTATTTAAGTCATTACGACATTTAAGTTTAATTTTGTTAATTTATCGCAATTTCACAGTTAAAATAAATAGGTACAGCTTGTCAAAATGGTAAACTATACAAATGCTGAAATGTCAGATAAGCATTTTCTATATGGTCGTGCTGATGGAAATGCATTAGGAGCTCAACGGATTTACGCTCAGTTATATCAAGAACGAACATTACCTCATCATGACATATTCACACGTATTCATCAACGTCTACGAGAAAATGGTATTTTTTTAGAAGAACTGTCAATTGCGGACGTGCTCGGGAAGTAAAACCGTACCGCTAGAGGAGGCTGTTCTTAATTTAATAGAAAAATTTCCTGAAATAAGTACAAGAAAAATTGCCGATATATTAAATGTAAGCTATTCCACGGTTTTTAGAATTTTAAAAGAACAGCAGTTGTATCCGTACCATATCCAACGAGTACAAGAGCTCTTACCTCGAGACTTTATACTTAGTATAATTTTTTATCAACGAATTATTGAAAAGATCACCCAAGTTCCAGTTTTTATCTCGTATTTTCTTACTGATGAGGCTAACTGACGAGAGAAAAAGGCAACTTTTCTTGTATTTTCAATATCGATTTTTTCGAAAACTATGACATATACAAAAAAATAGAAGGCCACTTTCTTTAAGAAAATTAGGCATGCTTTCTTTTTTTTGTAAGCATTTTTTTGATATCTAACGATTAACGAGTTATTACCGAAATAATGATTTT